>JBBIGC010000002.1:8527210-8542917 GCA_037576955.1 Lepidarchus adonis
TTTATGCTGATTGTTCCTGTACCTGGAAGTTGCTTTGGACAAAAGCGTCAGCCAAATGAATAAATGTAAATGTAAATATAAATGTAAAATTGATGGACGACTGTGTTTCAAGGGCACCAAAGTCTCATTAAAGCATATGGGAAGTGAAGCCCATCTGGTCTGATCTTACAGAAGTGCTAGTGTAGATTGAAACATTAATGCTCTGAAAAAAGGTGCCAGACTATGCACCATAGTCAGAGCTGTTTCAGCAGCATGAGCAGAACCTACACAATATTAGACAGATGGTGTTAATGTTATGGCAAATTGTTGTAGGCCATGTAAAATAAAGGGATGGGAGTGGCCCATTCGTAGTGCACATGCACTCGCTTGCCCCATGTTCCCATCTGATCTGGGCCATGCATGTGTGAACACAACGTTTTTGAAAGACTTGATGGTGACATCTGACAACATTAACTCATTTTCCCACATCAGACCCACATGTGTTAATGTGCATGCGGGACTGCCCAGCCTCTTTGTTTGTCAGTCGTCGGTTCAGAAGCGTCTGATTTAAAAGCTGGTACATCTTTGTGCCTGAATACTTAAACAAGTACAGACCCTTTTTATTGCTGGTTGTTCTCAAACTTGTCTACAAATCTCAAAACAAATTGACCTCCATAATAAGCTCTGTGTACGCTTAAGATACTTTCACATTTTGCCCCATCACTCACCCCTGTGTTTAGGCAGTGGATTAGGCTTCCGGTCGGTTGCAGCTGTGTGAGATTTAGCCTGTTTTGGAAGCAGAGACCACTGACCCCTCAGTTCCAAATGCCCCAGATAGAAAACATGATAGTCCAGCAGAGCCAAGAATAGCAAATATGATGCTTAAAATAACAGCCAACTTGCGAAAAATCAAATCTGTGAAAATAGATTCCTGAGATCAGGGTCTATTTGATCCTGGAAACACTGTGAAAAAGAGAAGCCTATCTTTCCAGCTGCGCATATCTTCAGAGCTGATTCATCACAACAATTTCAATATGACTACAGTACCTTTTAAAAGTGGAGTCACCCATGACCCCTTTTTTTTACTTTCCTCTGCATTCAATTTTAATATTTGTTTCTGACTCATGTTGCTGCAATAGACAGGCAACGAAACATCTGTGAGAATGGAGTTAAGGGTGTAAAGATAAAGGCACTGATTTGCACAGACTGGAGAAAGTTAAGACTGATATAAATAAATATTCAAAACGTTCAGTAGAGGAATCGCTCAAAATCTATGGGCCGTTCATCATAAAATCTGTATACAGCAGCTATACCTTTAATGGCATAAAAAAATTAGGCTGGACTAGTGCTTGTGAACACAATCTTCTCATTTGCCCTGCTTGACTGGTATAGTAGATTTTATGTAGGTGGGAATGTTGTACACATATGAGTCAAGTTATTTCAGCGCCTCATTTTCTCAGCACAGGGCCTAGATCCCACTGCTCAGATCCACGTTAGAGGAAAGACCTGGTGCTCTCCAGGGACGGCTGTGGCTCTTGGTTGCTGATAGGAAGTGATGAGTGAGGAAGAGGATGATGGACATAAAATTTCTCTCACCTCCCACAAGCTCCGTGGCATTTCACTGACCCAGAAAAAGAGCACGAAGCACGATGGGGGCAAGTCGTGGGTGTAGACAGAAACACATACCAGTGTCTTTGAGTTGGGGGGGGAAGTGGTGAAGAAAAAAATAAACCCACCGTCTGTATCTTCTCAAATGGCACACACACACACACACACACACACACACACACACACACACACACACACACACACACACACACACACACACACACTTGATAGACAGATAATATGAGCTGTACAAATGTTAAGGTTAAAATATGTAGTAAATACACCAAAATATTTTTTTATATAATTAAATGAATTACATGTTTTTGGGGTTTAAATGTGAAACTTAACACATCCTCTACTCAAAACACAAAACAATGAGATCAGACTTTAATGCAACACAAATAAATTAGAATTCATTCAAAGACACACTCTTTCTTTTATTTAAAAATGTAAATATCTTCTGAAGTGGTGAGAAGAAACCTCCTTAAATGGGGGAACTACTCCCAGAAGCCTCTAAAATTGGGTTTGTTAAATCTGAAGCACACCTGATAAAATGTACTGATTTAAATGATGTATTGAATGATTATTAATAACGCTGAAAGGTGTCAAAAACAATATCTTGAATGTTCTTTCTTGTTTGGCTAAAAAGATGAAGAGGGGAGTGTGGTTATATTTTTGTAGGCAGCACTGCCCCTAAAGGCCATTTGAAGAAGTGTTGCCTCAGGGCTTCGTCTGTAATAAAAAATGTATAACAATTGTATTGCTGAGCTTTATCCACATTTAATAGCTCAATTCATTTTTAATATAGTCCACTGCGATCTATACCAGACATGTTCAACTACATGTTTTACAGTTATGTTGAATTATTTATTTAATGGGTGATTTGCAATATAATAAATCTCATTTATTGTTGAAAAAATATAGTAAAGCCCAAATATTAGCATTAGATTATTAATTCTATGTAGAGAATACAGCTGTGTGTATACATTGGCATTGATCATTTTTGTTTGAGCCGTGTAAAGGTAGAGGGGGAAATAAATCAGAAAGCTGAAAGGTCTAATTGCTTTTTTATGATATCACAATCCTGGAGGAGAATGTGGCATAAAAAACCAGGGGCTAATTAAAGGATTTTCACTTTGAGGAGCAGGCAGCAGGGTTCACACTGATTGTCTTTCGTGGGTAGTTGTTCAGCGGCAGAAGGTGATGCTGGGGTGAACCCCCGTTACCCTCTAAGCCTTCTGTTAAATTTGGCAGAAAAAACACTGAGCCCACGTAAGAACAAAGCCAGAGCGCTTTCCATAGAAATTGGGAGGTTCAGGAAGAATAGCTGGAATGGTCCCGGTCTACAGCACGATTCGGTGCTCACTCTTGCAACGTGACATTTAGAATAGACAGGAAGTTTTCGCTTTTAGACTCCAATTGCCCAAATAACAGAGATTCTTTGGGCTTTTCTTTGCCCGTTTGCCCTGTACAACAGATGCTGTGCATTAATTGGCCTGTGCAGGCCTGACCCTGGGTCCCTAACTGAGCTTTAAAGTGTGTATTTGTTATTCTCCTTAACCTGGCTGACACGGTTGGTGCTCGTCTGCACTGTGTGTCTTGCAGGTTCTAGATTGTGGGTTTTGGGCTGCGATGGTGCAGCTGCAGCTATAAGCTTTTCATACTCCTCATTGAACTTGTAAGCTGTGGAGACTCATCTTGGAGGCATCCTCTCATCGCCAGCACTATGACTGATAGACCTGTCTGCAATATGGATGTTCAGTGCTGTGGAGGGCCATATGCCACTGGCACTGGTTCCCTCTGGTCAGACCCCAATTGGAGGCTGGGAACGAGGGGGGATAAGCAACCAATGACACAAAGCACAAGAGAAGTCTTCACAGATTCACCTCCTTTAAAACACAGGCTACTGAGCTGGAAGTCTTATATCTGTGGTTTTTCATTCTGGACCTCCACAGCAAAAGATTTCCTTCCAGGCCACGTTCTCCACCTCCTTCAGGCCCTAAAAGTGGAGGATATTGTATTTTTAATAACAGTGTGAGCTGAGCTCGGATGGACTTTTCCATCTGTTGGACCGGGTTAGCCCCCAAACACACACACACACACACACACACACACACACACACACACACACACACACACAGTGAGAGGAGCACAGCTGTTACTGTACAGACTGTCCAGGGAGAGGATCACACCCCTCTGCTGCTCCAGAGCGAGCTGGGCGCTGTGCAGCCAGGCTTTGCGGTTGCAATTTCAAACCTCTTTAAATCACTTCTTCATGCTCGGCAGAAATGAATAATGCACGCATTAACTGGTGCCGCTTAATAAATTTTCATCTCAGCGCCCTGTATTTTCAATAAGATCCAGAGAGAGCTTCATTTCATTTTTGCAAAAGGGGAAAAAACAGCTCTGAGATGCTTCTGGTGATTTTCAACCTCCAGCCCCAAAGGACGAGCAGGGGTTCTTTATTTCAAACCCGACTGAGCTTCAGCTTATAACAATAAAATCTTTCCCAATAAATTCACTGATTCCAAAGAAAAAGTGCTTTCAGCTTTCCCACTGTGAAAGCATCCAAACAAGCAACAAAACAGACTGTTTATTAGAGGAGTCTTAGGGCTCATATCCTACATTTATCTTGATTTTATTTTCACCCTGAGGTACACTTAGGACATTTGTATACAAAAACTAAAACATAACTTTATTACATCTACTAATTTCTCTTTAATTCTCTTCATTTACTGGTTAAATATGATTGCTTGATATTGTCACTGTGAAAAACAAAACACAACTCATGTCTAAAATCGTAGCTTCATATAATAATAATAGTTTATATATATATTAATGTCATATTTTATGTAGCCCCAAGTAGCATTGGTCCTTTAATGTAAAACAATTTTTTTTTTAAAGTTTCATGGCTTTGTTCTGACAACAACATATTGTGTCAGTGGGTGGTGATGATTGGACACATACGAATGTTGCAGAATTGAATTTGCAATTTGCTACCTAAACATATGTTAAAAGTTAAAAACATTAATATCTAGTCCTGTACAGTTTTTGTTCCCCATGGTGTTAAGATATGCTCTTATGTCCGTTCTGATTGGCTACTCTATATTGTTCTTGATTCTAAATGAATAAATGAATGGATCTGAACTGCTGAAAAGACATATATTTTGTTTCCATATACTGTATGAACTCTCTAGACTGTCTGCATAATACATCAGACTCTTATGATAGGAGTGGTTTAAAAGGAAATTTTACAAAATGAACAATTCTGTGCCTTTAACCCCTGAATCAAATGTTAAAACAACAAACAGATGCGATGTCTGATCATGTCCGAGGGCAAAGCTGGCCAGGCATGTCCGAGATATTAATTGTACAAACTGGAGCCAGCAGCTGGCCATGTCTAATGAATCACAGGCAGTGGTAAAATAGAGTAGTGCAGGCTTTGTGTGGTGTGGGACAATCTGGTCCCTTTAAAACAGCACGGTGTGCATCGCTGAGTGAGTGGTAAGAAAGCAGCGTCAGGGTCTACTCCATAACAGCGGTGTGTGCACACTGAGTCAGTGGAGGGGGAAAATGTGCATCAATTAGACAGAGAGTTGCCCGGCTCCATCACAAGACATTAGGATTGTTTAAGGAACCGCAGGGTGAAGCAAGGAACATTTTAGAGGGAGCACCACTCACAACATCCTGTCAGATTGATTAGCAGTCTGTCAGAGAGGCTCTCAGCTGTAAAATGGGATTCAGAGCTGATTCGGCTGAACGTAGAGTCAGTGTAGACAAAGATCACTGACTGGAAAGAAAAACTTGCCTCCCTAAAACAAATTTAGCCACAAGCACCCAAGACTATTTCCACAATTGTTCATGTACAACAACTGAGATACATAACTGGCGTTATCAATTGAAGTGCAGTGGTAAAATGTCCCTCACTATTCCACTTTGTCTTCTTATATGTCTTCCATTTTGCCACTGATCCTCATGGTTTTCACATGCTGTAGTGCTTCTGGTTTTACTCCAGTTGCTGTAAGTTTAGGCCTCTTCAGAAGTATTGATTTTTCTTCCATAAAGAAAAGAATACATGAAACAAAGTCCTTTATTTATTACTTGGTCTTTTTTTTGGTCCTTGCAAGTGATTGCTGCAGAGCTTAGGCCTCTTAAAGTGAGATGAGTAGAAATACTACTACCACTACTACTAATAATAATAATAATAATAACTTAAGCAATCTTAAAAAGATTGTAGGCAAAGCAATGGTTGAGATGTTAACAGTCATTTAAGTAGTTTAATGTGAAGTGTTCCAGGTATACAGTACTTAGTATCTACCAAAATTGTCCTTTGCTGGAACATCTGGTGAATCAGAGACCAGGTCATGGATGCCCAAGGCTCATTGATGCATGTGTGCCTTTCTGGCTTGTCCAGTTCCGTAGAAAAGCTCCTGTTGAACAAAATGTTAATGCTGGCTATTGCATTAGTACATTTTAGGCAGGTGGTCATAATTTAATGACTGATACACACCTGTCCCTAAAATTTCAGGTGTATGCAGCTAAACACAATTTTCACAAATTTTACAAACACCGTTAATGTGGTTAGGACTTTGCCCCTGGGATCAGAAGGTTGCAGGTTCAAGGCCCAGCCCGGGAACCACTGAGGAACCCTTGAGCAAGGTACCGTCCCCACTTCACTGCTTGTCAGACGCCTCTGTTGACGGCAGCTCACTGCTCCACGTGTGATGGGTTAAATGCAGAGAATAAATTTCCCACTTGTGGGACTATAAGGGATAATAAAATTAGTTTTTAGATCCCTCACCATTAAAATCTACAGAATCCCATTCTGGGCCTACCTTTACACCTGCGACTGTCTGTAAAAACAAATCAACCTCCTCTCCAATGCGGTGTATCTGCCAGCCCAGCTCTTCAAACGTTCTCTGGCAGCAGTAGGAAGCAGGTGAAAAAACAGAAGTGTGCTGAACTTTCAACCGAAGAGCAGACTTGTTGACTGAAGTTGTGTCCTGGGGTCAGCCCTCACTCAGCAGTAACTCTCAAGAA
Organism: Lepidarchus adonis; assembly: GCA_037576955.1. Lineage (NCBI taxonomy): Eukaryota > Metazoa > Chordata > Actinopteri > Characiformes > Lepidarchidae > Lepidarchus > Lepidarchus adonis. The sequence goes on from JBBIGC010000002.1 coordinate 8,533,838, forward strand.
GAGCCAGCATGTGTGAGATGCCCCTTGGGGATGGCGTCCAGTCTCCTTTGAAGCTTTCGTTCCGTGCTGTGCTGTTTTCTTTTCGGCCACGGCTGTTGGCTTCCTGCTTGGGGTGACCCTTGGGCTCCTGCACATCACTACGCACGCTTGCAAAACACCTTTCTTACATTAACTACAGAGGGATCGGACGCAATGAAGGGCCATGATCCATACTCACCAACACGCTAACTCTGATACTGTGGAATGTGGGCAAACAAACATACTAACAAAAGTCAATGGGTTAATGGTAATTTCATACTGCCGTCTCCTGCACAGTAACTGACATTTTAAAAATGCAATTTGTTAATACGACTAGAGCGGCACATTCTTGGGAAACAGCCAATTGTAACATACTTTACAATTACAAAGTCAAATAGACTAATAAACAGAGGGCCAGCTGACATAACATGGGGTCAAAGATGAAAGACAGGAATGAAAGACAAGATGGTAGATACATTCCACATGCCTTGAAACAGTGGGCCACATGAAACAAAAGAACTGAGTCTGTTATAAAGCAATAGAATGACTATTTTGTATTGATGCTTTAAAAAAGTACCCATACTAAAGTGTACCGTATAAATTAGGACATTTTATTTTCAGTGTGGACAAAATACAAGGTTGGAATTTGTGGCACTGAATATGAAAAACCATGTTAATCAACCGTCTTGTGTTGCTGTTCAAGCTTTCGTTTCAGCATGTTGTAGTTTTCCTTGGTCCCTGGAGCATTGGGGTCCAGTTTTAAAGATAGTTCATAATGCTTTTTAGCCAAGTCCAGCTTCCCCCAGCGGTGATAAAGAACAGCTGCAACAGCAGAAGTAGTTAGTTAACATCACGGACATTAAAATAACCCATAATTAATGGAATGAGTCTGATCATCACTCTACAGCAATGGTCATCTCTTTATGCCAATAACAGAACAAAACTAAGAATTGTAACAAGTTCTAATAACAATATCTAAAAGCACCCTGCAGAGATAGAACCTCAACACACTGCAACACGACTTACCAATATTGCCATGGCAACTGGCGGCAGTGGGGTTGATCTTCAGTGCATTTAGAAAAAATACTTCCGACTCCTAAAGGAAAATGAACATGACTTGCGGTAATGGTGTTTTCCACAGCTAGTTTTAAGTGGAAACCTTTAGACTGGAACACAGCATTCTTTCCTTTTTCTTTATTATGGAATAGTTTGAACAATGTATCTCGTGCTGCAGAGGCATGGTTGGAAAACAATTACATGCTTCTACTTAAAATAAAAAGGAACAAAACATACCTTGTATTTCTGCTGTTTTCCTAGCACATTGGCTAAGGAGAACATGATAGTGTGGTCTTTAGGTAATATCTTCAAAGCCTCCTTTCCTATTAACTCAGCTTGAGCCAGGTTGCCTAAAATTAACAGAAAAAAATCATGAATGAACAGAGATGCATGTGTTACATTTATGAAATCATATTTGTTTCATACTACATTATGCCCTTTTTTCAAATAAGCCTTTGGGAATTACTAAAAGACCCTAATGAGCTACAGATTTGTTGTGGGTATTAAAAAATAAAGGTACAATGATGCTAAAAATAGAAAAAAAAAGTTTTGTGGTAGCTTGCTTTACACGCATGGAGCACTTCCTCAATTGTCAGTAGTGTCCACACGAGTTTTTCTTCTCTGGACATGGTCGACTGCTTTTGTTTCCTAATTAGGGTTCAACACAAGGACTACTGACTTATTGATCTGGGTGTCAAAGCTTGCTCTGATCACAGGGTCAGGAAGGTCCCATCATTCTGACTGGCCCTTATCTAATTCATGAGCAGCAGAGATACTCGTTGGCCACAGGATTCTGAACATGACTCATGCTTTGCACACTGGCATCTGTCTCAGGTGGTCTCCTGAGCAAACAAGGAAGAGAAGAAATTCATTTCCAATTTTTTGGTAATTTACCTTGGGACAAGACGAGGCTGAAAATGCAGAGGGAGAACTTACTGGTGCCAGTTTTTTTTGTGTGTGTGTTTTTGGGTATTTTTTTTTTCAGGGAAAACGCAGCATGCCAAGGCACACCGGGGAGCACCAACCTGGCTGGGAGAAGTGTTTGCTTAAAGAGTTTCTGTCTGGGAATCAGGGCATTCTCTACACGGCAGGGGAAGACTGGCTTTAAAACAACACAAAGCTTTTAATACATAAATTTCAGGCATTGCTGATTCCTGCTCTTCCGGTCTAATCATGTTGGGGGATTGATTATCATTTGAACACTGTTCAATACGGATACTTTGAATTAGATACCAATAACTAAATTGTTCTATGTATTTTAGCAGGAGCACTCACTTTGATGTTAGTAGCATATTCTATGCCTTTGAATTCTCAGGAGTTGACATGAAATTTGGAGCCTAAAAGCCCCCACACGGGTACTGGATTATACTGAAAGTATTGGGCCAGGATTTGGACATAGACAGACACTAACCATTTAATAGATATTTATTTAAATCTATCACTGAAAAACTTTCGTTGAACTAAAATTAAGCTTTCACTGGATTATTCAATTATGAAAGATGCTGTTTTAACTGTAATGATAATAATGAACTGGAAAAGAGCACTGGAGAGTAGATGCTTGAGTTAATGGCTTGTGCAGTCCCCTGATCAGCTGAAAAAGGAAGAAAAGCTAATTGGTGTAAAGGGTGGACTAATTATGTGAGAGGGCCCCATGCGTCTGAGTGCACCTGATGCTCAGCATCTGCAGAATAGAGGTTCACACCTTACACACACACACAGAGCTGAGGCAAGTAACAATACTTGTGACCAAGGGGAGAACAAAATTAGTGACTGAGGAGGTTTGGGAGGAGGTAAAGATCATTTCCTTTCCCCCCAAGGGATCGGTCAAGGGCACATCTAATGAGAACAGTCCAGTTATGAAACTTTACATTCAGACCAACTTCAAGTAATAAAGTATAGTTACATTTCCACGCAAATAATACTCTAAACATTAGTAACATTATAATAATACAGTTAGTGAGTCACATGCCATGAAAACCATGTTTTTAGAAACAAGTTCCTGAGGAAAATAACATTACAGTCAATCATTTTCAGAAAAAAAACCCAAATTATGTAATATGATGGACATAATATTGCTAAAGATATTTAGTAAAATGCTCCACCCATAATTGTGATGTTCTTCTGGATCCTATTCATAACACAACAACAATATAAAATGTTTCCCATTTTAAATAGAAGCCTCATTGCAGTTTTGTGCTTTTTGAATTCTGAAGTATACGACAGGGCCAATTATGTCTAAATGCGTTGAGATGTGTGACATTGATATTGACAAGTTGCTGCAAGGAATTGCAATTACAATTATTTGATATCCATAACAATGTAATTGTTTACTGAACATACCTGTGTTGTCCAGCAGTATAACCATGTTGTTCCATGCCAGGCTGTGGTCAGGCTTCAACATGGTGGCATTCCTCCAAGCATTCAGGGCATCAACATGGCGATTGAGGTCAGCATACTGCATAAAGTACAATCAAGACTTTTTCATGTATTTAATTGATGCTTTCCAAATCATAGACCAAGTCTAACCTTTGATTTTAAAGGTGGTTCCCCACTGAAAACAAATTTAGACTCTGTAACTTGCAATAAAAACAAAAAATAGCCAAAAAAAAAAAAAACAATTTACTCACCAGTCGACCCAAATTGTAGTAGCAATCTGGATACTTCTTTCTGAATTTAATAGCATTCCAGTAGCTTTGCTCTGCCTCGTCAAACTTCTTCAGACTGTTCTGCACAATACCCAGGTTCATCCAAGCTGCAGCAAAATCTGGCCTGCATAATATTTAAGATTGCAGAAGAAGAAAGTCTGATTACATAGAATTTTTAACTGGCATCAAAAATAATGTTCAGATGTACTGATATGACATTGCATTAATCAAACTAAAAAAACTAAACATTTAGGTAACACTGGGCTAAAATAATACAATTATTATTAATCTTATTTGTAACTCACATAATTGATACATTTCTCTGTAAAAGCCAATTCAGATGAATTTAGTCCCAATTTCTAGATGCCAGCAATAGCATCTGCACTGAAAGATATGTAAATGAACAGTATCTTCATTGGTGCAGAAGTTCTCTTACTTTCAGGCAGTTAATTACATTTTACCACCGTAACCTTCTGTTTACCTACTGGATTTGCACAGCTGTAGTGAGTAACTCCTCAGCCTCCTGCAGCTCATTCCTCTCTTTTAATATGTTTCCAAGATTATTCATGGCATGAACATATTTTGGGTGCAACCTACCAAAAACAAAACATAACTTCATTTTTAGATAAAAATACACATCAATGCAACTGAGTACATCTTTCAAACCTCAGTGCCATAAGAAATAATATGTTTCACAAAAAAATTAAGGCTAGCAGACACATGTTAACTGGACCCCTTTCAACATTTAGTTAACAGCAAAATTAGAATTGTTTAGGTGATATATTCCTTTGAAGTGCACACTATTTAAAAAAATAATTAACATTTATATATACACACACACGCACACACACGCACACACACGCACACACACGCACACACACCCCGGATTTCGCCATTGATAGGCCGCCCGTTCTATAAGCCACAGAAAATGCTCATTTATGTTTAAAAATCTAAGATAAGGGCCCCACAGTGTTACTGAATTACCGATCTGAAATATAAGCATCTAACTTCATACCCCCCTGGAGGTTGATCTTAAACAATTAAATACTTAGATACAATTTGCAATTTACTGATTACACACCGCAATGCAAGAACTACGGTGCAGAATTTAATCTTCATGCAATGTCTGTAATATCCAAGCTGAATGTGTCCAACATTAGCAACACCGGCACAGGTCGCTATTGACATTTACGGATCCAATTTGAAGAAAGGTATACCTAATAATTTTTGCATTTCAAAAATTCCCAAAACAGAACTTTTTTAGCAGTGTATTGAAAATGGAGATTTATCCTGAGCGAGGCTGCCACTCAGTCATGAAGCTGAGGTAGAGGGTCTCTGACCATGGTCAAAGGGGCACGAGCACGGGAAACATAAGCAATGGGGCTTTACATGTTGCACGTTTTATACTGACCCATCACTGCTTTACCTTTGCTTTGCAATTAAATGGGAAAGTGTGTGCAAACCTCTGACTGGTCGTGTATATGTATATATACAGCCTTATGCAAAGGTTTGGGCACCCCTTGATAAATAACAGTTTTTGGTGATTTTCTATTTGAAAAGATATTAACACGGTCTCTCTAAGACATAAAAAAAATACTCAATATTTTCAGCAAACATTAATTCATAGGTAAATAATACTTTAATTAACTAATACATTAATTAATACTTTTTAAAAAATAAAAACATTTTTAATGCACAGTGCAAAGGTTTGGGCACCCTAAGAGTTCCAAAGGTTTCCTCTAAGCAGCTGTGTAAGACTCTGAAAATAAAAGTTATTGATGCCCACAATGCAGGAAGAAGCTACAAGAAGATAGCAAAGCATTGCCTTTCAGTTTCCTCAGTGAGAAATGTAATTAAGAGATGACAGTTCAGGGGAACTGTGGAGGTCAAGATGAGATCTGGAAGACAAAGAAAACTGAGAACTACTCATATGCTGGTCAGAAAGACAAATCAAAACAATTCAACTGCAAAAAAACTGCAGGAAGACTTAGCAGACACAGGAGTGGTGGTGAATTTGTTCCACTGTCCTTCATGGAAGAGTCAGCAGAAGAAAACCTTACCTGCATCCCCATCATACAATCCAACATCAGAAGTATGCAACAGAACATCTACAGAAGCCTGATGCATTTTGGAAACAAGTGCTATGGACTGCTGAAGATAAAATAGAACTCTTTGGCCACAATCAGCAAAAAGAAAGAAAGAGCAGCATTTCATGACAGGAACAACTTGCCAACCATTAAACATGGAGGTGGATCTATCATGCTTTGGGGTTGTGTTGCAGCCAGTGGCACAGGAAACATTGCACAGGTGGAGGAAAGAATGGATTCCACTAAATACCAGCAAATTCTGGAAGCAACATCACACATCTGTAAAAAAAGCTGAAGCTGAAAAGAAGATGAGCTTCTACAACAGGACAATGATCGTAAACAAATGGACCATGGACGACCTCAAGAGACGCAAGCTGAAGGTTTTGGAATGGCCATCACAGTTCCCTGATTTAAACATCGTTGAAAATTTGTGAGTAGATTTTAAAAGAGCTGTGCATGCAAGACGACCAAAGAAAATGACAGAAATAGAACCTTTTGCAGGAAGAATAGTAGAAAATCCCAAGCGTTTGCAAGCTGTGATATCTGCCAGAGTTACTATGTACTTATTATGTAGGGTGCCCAAACCTTTGTACAATAATAATGTTTTTATTTTTGATCTATTTATGGCATAAAAAGTAACTATGCATCAATGTTTGCTTGAAATATTGTATATTTTTTTCCATGTCCGAGAGAGACTGTGTTAACATCTTTTCAATCACAAAATCACCAAAATTTGTTATTTATCAAGGGGTGCACAAACTTTTGCATATATATAAAATGCTGGCTATATTGCTAAAATACACTTCTTACAACACACCTCACAGCCTCCCTGTAGTACTTGATTGCAGCACTCTGGTTGCCCCTGTCAGCGAGGTTTTTGCCAACATTGTAATGAACCTGCAGAAGAAGGAGGCAGAACAAGGAAAGTTTGTCAGAGTAGCTGAGGAGTCAGTTTCATCAGGCAGTCAGCTAAAAATTCAGCTTTGAAAGTGCAAAGTAAATATTGCACAAGTACAACTTGGCAGCTTCCTCCAAACACAAAAAGAACATGAATCATGCCTTTACTAACAAACACAACAACCCACCCCCCAGGTAACCTCACCTTGGCATTCAGTGGGCAGACAGACAAGGCACTGGTAAACAGGCTCTGCTCCGACCTCCACTGCTGACTACGCTGGGCACAGCACACCACATTCATGCACAGCAGGGCCAACATGGCTGCCTGCAGCAGCTTCTGTTGGTGGGTGTTAGGGATGGATCAGTCAAGCACATTAAAAGAAGAACATTAAACAAGCACGCACAGGGCTAGACTCCCAGACTAAAAGGAATATTAGTTACAATGAAGTATGGCCTGAGGGTGGAGATTAGGAAGGAAGGACAAAGATAAATGGCACTAGAATGGCTGGCTACCTTGTTTCTCCTCCAGTGGTAGCAGCAGTAAGCCACAGCGTAGGCCAGGATGAGGCAGTAGCCTGCCGTGGAGAGGTACAGCACCCTCTCTGCTATTACAAAGCCCACCCGGAAGAATAGGTTACTGGCTGGAAGGTAAGGGATGACCAGCAGCACCAGGCCAAACGTCAAAGTCCTGACAAATGCACAAACAAAAATTAATGTTTAGTTAATAAATAAAGCAACCCATAACATATTATTTTGAGCTATAATTTTACCCACAAAATACGATGCTATCTAGACACTTCTTACCTTCTTTTACTGCTATCTGGGGAGCACAGAGCTTGCCTTATCAAGCCAATCAAGCAGGCCCACAGCAGCAGCAGCCAGACAATTCTCCAGTCACTGGCTGATTTAATAAGAGGTACACAGCCCATTGACCAATCAAAACACAGCCACCAGGGACACAGCAGCAGCCATGCATTCAAGGAGTAGTAGTAATTATAGTTCACAATCTGCCAAAGAGAACAGGAGGTGTTCAACATCACAGAGACAGCAAAACAGAGGAACATAAAATGATTTGTGGAGTTTAAGATGGAAAAAGAACCGATCACACAGTGCACTATATACCGTCTATGTACATGGATGTGAAATGCCGTATTTCCCCAATGATAGACTTTTCCACACATTAGAGGCCCCATTCTATAAGCAGCAGAAAATGCTCATTTATGTTTAAAATCTTTACAATATGCTGCCCCATGTTATTACATATTACAATAATTTTAGTGAATTTTCATGTTTTTAGAAAGGCCGTCCCATTTAAGCAAGCCGCACCCAATAGCAGGTTTGCAAAATCAATGTATAAGCCACAGCCTATCATTGGGGAAATGCGGTATGTGACATTATTAATCACATTTATTACGTTAAAATGAATATACACTTACAGCAACTTTAGCAATTACATTTAGACATTCACTGTTCCAGATATTGCTCTGAAAATATTTTACAGAAAACCTAGGATTTCATGATCTTAAGTAAACCTGTTCTCTTAAAACGTCTGCCCATTAACTTTGAATCTATTCTTTCTTTTTTATTATGTTTGTTTACTGTGTAAAGAAAGAAACACTGAAATTAGCCTCTTTGGTAACTGGCTGATTCAAATACAAAAATAAATCAATGGTTTGATAAATGCTGGAGCATTTTAGTAAAAAGAGCGCAACAGGGTGTTTCAACTTACCCTAAGGAAAACATTTTCAGAGAAGGAAGCTGGATTGTCTACCTCGGTGAAGGCTGGCGGCCCCGTACCCATGATCCTCCACCTTGCATACAAAAGCAAAGAGCCTCCAAAAAGCAGGAGAGCCAGCCTGATGAGGAGACTTTTCCAAACCCATTCACCAAACCAGTTCTGCTTCAACAAAAAAGGAATAACACTCATTCAAATAAGTTGCATGAGACTCACATTCAGTGACAGCAGGCAATGGCAAGCAGAAAATGAAGAAAGAAAGAGGAGACACGTACACTCTCGGCCTTCCTCCCGACTAACAGTCTGTGAGTCATCTGATAAATATTCAGATTGCAGATCATGAGGATATCAAACACAGTGTTCACTCCCTAGAATAAAGGATCAAAGAGAGAGACTCTGTTAGGAGCTGTTTGTATTTTTTATGTGATGAGCTAAACTGTATGGGAAGTTGCAATCAAAAATAATACTAATAATACATTGAAGATACAGATATACCAATGTAAATGTTTCTGGACTGATAAGTAAAAAATAATAACCACTACCATGTATTTCCCACACTCAACAGGTGCATGTATGACAGCTTCTGATTGCCAGAAAATTTCAAGGCAAAATGATGTTCCATATTTTAGTTATGATCATAAA
>JBBIGC010000002.1:8548918-8564575 GCA_037576955.1 Lepidarchus adonis
GTCCATAACATTTTATAGTTATTCTTGATTTTATCAACTTATGAAATAAACATAAATAATTTATGATGTTTGATGTTGCAAATAAATAGTAGAAGTATTACAATTATATTTTCTTTTTGTCCTTGGTCAAGTTAATAAACTAATCCACACATTTTTTTTACTTTTTCTGAAATGTGTATCTGTAGCATCTAAGCGTCTTATACAATAACAATCACCTGTTCTACTTATTTCTTAATTTCAACTATAAAATGCAATATACATTAAATTATTGACACATTTAGGTTCGTTGGAACCTATAAATTAAAACATTTTATAGCATCTTGCTGTACTGTTCAAAAGGTTACGGACACTACAAGTGAGACACTAATGAATATAAATACTGTATTTTTGCTGATTGCATTTTAAGAGATAAAATTATAGCCCATTAATTAATGTATATGACATTTACAAAATATTGATATATATGATATTTACAAAAATAGGCAACTATAACATTGTCTTTTCAAATGGCCTGGACTGGGATTCAAATCTGCCAACTTCTTTGGTGCAATGCCTCTGCTATCCATTTCAGCACGCTTACCACCGGTGACCATGCACACATAACTGAACCCAAAGTTATGTTATAATTATAGGCTGGATTTCCAATATCAGCCTGACAAATAAAATATTTTGGTAAATATCAGTGGGATATTTTGTAATATACTCAAAGTTTGTGACATATTAATGTGTAATATTAATTTTAATCATTTTCTTTCACATTATTCTAGATGTAAAAATATATGGACATCCAAACATACCAAAACGGTGATGCCCTGCTCCTTACACAGCATGGCTACAGCACACAGCAAAAGGCTGCACACAATCCAAGACACTGAGAATGTGTCATTTTTCTCACCACCTGATGGAAAGAAAAAAGTTTAGATTACAGGGCAAAGAGAAACAGCAAAACCCAGTATATGTTCAGATATTAATGAGGATTACATGAAAGATGTGCTTCCATTATTCACCTTGAAATGCTCTGCAGTATGAGAGGAAGGACAGTTGGAAAAAGAGAGCGCACAAAAGGTCTGCCCTGCCCACAATACCAGCAACCTAACACAGGCAAGAGATGTCAAAATTATATGGATGTTAAAGTACATCCGAAGAAAGAAAATGACCTGTCTAACTGATGAACAAGGATATTTTTTGTTGTAATCCATATCCTATTCTAATTGCATACTGTATTCATTACATTAAGAGACCACCATATCAATCATTAAGTCAGTTTACACACAAAAATAACATGAAGTGCTTTGTTTGCTTTATTCATGTATCATGCCTCATTCCTAATATTTTGATTGGCATAAACCGATCAGCTATCTATTAGGCTCTGCTACAGTTAGCACCATACTTAATAGAATCAATCCATGGTAATGTCATTGGGTTTAATCACCTTAATCTGTCACTAAAAATATGACAAATAAAAAAACATTTAATTAAAGTAACCTTACCCTAGGAAAAAAAAATACTAATATATATATATATTAGATATATAGTTATATATAGAACTATATAGTTTATATAATTATATTTTGTTCAGATAAAAAGTATATATATATATACACATACTTTTTATCTGAACAAAAATTAAAATTAAAAAAAGTCATTTCCCTGCTTATTTTTAGCTCTAGCCATAGCAGCATTGTCTAAACTTCACTAAAAACTTGCTGTTTGAGTGGAAAAGAGAGAGATCAAAATATATCCGATTTGTATTCCCCAATCTCATAGTGAAGATGCATTTAAAGTATGTTGGAAGACTCACAAAAAAGGTGACAATTGTGAAAATATTTTTTGGAAGAGAGTTCTGGTTTTCCTGGACTAAATTTACATCAGTAAAAGATAAAAATAATGTCATTGTATTTCTAAAATTTTGAGACTGAGCTACATAACCCAAAGACACGTTAAGGCAGTTTTACATCATAGATCAACACATGGTATCAGTATGGGGAGTTTTAGCTGCCCTCCCTTTGTCAAATAGCCCCATCCAAAGGCATGAATTATTTGGGACCACATAATTATGATTGTAGTCCTTTCTTATACATTTCAGAACATAATGAATTATATGTGCAGCACTATATCTATCTGTTTTAGTAAACAGTCACCACATCACTGATATAAGTAACGCTCTGAATATGGTCACAGATATCATTAGGGGACACATATACATCAGAGCCATCAGTCCATTAATATTTGCTGGACGTCTAAGGTTTTTAAAAAGAACTTTATGTGGCTCATTACACCAAGACAAACAGACAGGAAAATTATATTAAAAGCTTTAACAAACAGTTCCTAGGGGCATTAATTTCAGCAGTAGTCAAGCATTGTACAGCCAGCAAAATTGGCTTTTGTTTATCCAGTGTAAAAAGGGAAAGAAAGGAAGGAAGGAAAAAAAAACGATAGTTAAAATATCTGCTGCCGTGCTCTGGCCTGTGAAATTGCCTGTATTTCTGGGGCAGTGGCTGGAGATCCTTTGATAAATCCGGTAGGCCTAAGTCAGTGGTCTTTCTGAAGTTCACCCCCCAGGTCCTGCGCTAGCTTCTCTGTGCCTGATTAAAGAAGCCAAGCAGTGGAAGAGCTCAGGCCTCACGCTCCAGTTCAATCACCATCGGATACATCCTCTGCAGGTTAAACCAGCTATTCTTCAGCCATTAGCACAGCCAACTAGCTCCAGAACACACCTTTGCAATGCACACCTACAGAGCAGGGCTTTCTACTCCAAAGTCCCCTTTAATGTATGTTTCATGCTGCATCCAAGCAGAATGTTGTATAGAGCATTGTAGTGTGCTGTTGTTTACTAGGAAGCGATGGCATGCTGAGTCATGGCTTCTACTTACGCTTTCTGTGTGAACCGGGTGTGCAGCAAAGAAGAGTGCAGCCAGGAGGGAAGCCTTTGGAACGTGGGTGAGTCTCTTAGCTTTTCTGTCGCAGACCAGGCCACCAATTAATATTGCAAACACATCAATCATTAACGCCGAGATAACACAGTGGAGGCCAATGTTGAGCACGTGGAAGCCCACTGGGTGCAATCCACCAGCCAAGAGGTAGTTTAGCCTGCAAAAACACAATAAATGTCAATAAAACAAGACTACAGTTGTGCTCGTAAGTTTATATACCCTGTCAGAATTTAGGATTTCTTAACCATTTTTCAGAGAATATGAATGATAACACAAAAACTTTTCTTTCACTCATGGTTAGTGTGTTTGGCTGAAACCATTTATTATAAATCACCTGTGTTTACTCTTTAAATCATAATCACAATACAAACTACCCAAATGACAAAAGTTTACATACCCCAATACTGTTTATTGTCCCCTTTAACATCAATGACAGCTTGACGTTTTTTGTGATAGTTGTGGATGAAGCTCTTTATCAGTTAAGCTGCCCATTCTTGCTGCAAAAGCGTCCAGTTCCTGTAAATTCTTGAGCTTTCTTGCATGAACTGCACATTTGAGGTCTCCCCAGTGTGGCTCAATTCGAATTCATATCAGTTTTATTTCTATAGCACTTTTAAAAACAGAGCAGCTTTACAAGGTCTGGGTCCGAGCCCCTAATGAGCAAGCCAAGGCAAGGGAGGCAAGGAAAAATGATATGGAGGTCAGGAGACTGAGATGGCCACCCCAGAACCTTCACTTAATTTTGCTGTAGCCAATGACAGGTCAACATGGCTTTGTTTTGGATCATTGTCATGTTGGAATGTTCAAGTACACCCCATGTGCAGTTTTCAGGCTGATGAGTGAAAATTTTCCCCCCAGTTTTTTTTGGGTATGTAACATTATGAGCACAACTGTATAAGGATGTAATGGACACACTATTGGTCTCTCATCTAATAAAGATTTTACAACTAGTTTACACAGAAATCATACTGCAAGGGTGACATGAGCATATTTACATGTTACAAGTGAGAGTTTTAGACTAATGAGAGGTTTTAACATTAAATTTAAAAAAAATTACACTAAACCTGCAACTAAAGGAAAATACTAAACAATTATATGTAATAAAAACATTAAATATTATATGTCTAATTTTATCATTTTATTCAGCTTTAAAAAACAAAATCATTAAAAAAATTAAGTTCCCAACCACTAGCCATTGTAAAGGTTGCAGGTTCAAGTCTCAGCCCCGGCACCACTAAGGCAAACCCGAGCAAGGTACTGTCCCACTACTGCTGCCTGGGCACTGCTGATAGTTGCCTGCTGCTCCATGTGTGGATGAGTATATGGTCAGATTGTTTTGTGGTGCATTTTGAGATGGGGTGTGTTCATAATCACAATCACTTTCACTGATGTTCATTTTTTCCAAAATTGCTTTGTTCACAAATAAATGGCCAAACTTTTGCACAGTGACATAATGGTTTTTTTTGTTCAATTTATGGCATTAAAAGTAACTATGCATCAATGTTTGCAAAACATATTGTGTATTTTTCTTTCCATGTCCTAGAGAGAAAATCTGTTATTTATCAAGGTGTGCCCAAATTTTTGCATAAGACTAGTTATTGTGGAAAAAGTCATAATGCACTTATTAAAATTGTGATGTAATAAGTCAACATGGTTGGTTACCAAGAACAATGCACAGATTAATGGTGATTTTGAACTGTGTTGCTGAACTACTATTAAAATACAAAAACTAAAATAGACAAAATATTCTATTAAGGTTTTGCATGACCTATGAAGAAATGTGAAGATTACCATACAAGTTCTTCTCTTGTCAGCAGGATACGTAGTAATAATGGGACATTTCTGCTCCTCCAGAACATTAAATTAACAAAAGTCTGATTTCTAACGAGCAAAAACAATTTACACACTAACAATTTATCCCCTGCTGTGGACCAATAAATTATATAGGTCTGAAAACATCCATAATACGTGGTATAAAACATCACAATGTGTGGAGGTATAGTTTGTGAGTGTCAAATGTTTTTTTGTTGCATGTTTGTAACTTGTTATTTTTTCTCTCTCTTTACAGACTGGGACTAACAGAATATCTGAAGCAGGCTAAGAAAGACATTTCAATATTAATAAATGTTGAATAATAAATAAAATAATAAATTAATGTGTTACAAATTATGAATTTCCTTCAAATTAAAGGGTTAGTCACTGAATATTTTGCTAAAATCACATAAACTAATAGGTAGATAAACTAATACACCTAAAAGTTGTTGCAACCCAACAAGATATAACTAGATCAAATTAACCAATTTTGTCTCCTGTATAAGGCTTTTGATGCAGTTTGTTGGGTATTTTTTTTAGGTTTGTGTGTTTTCAGCACATTTCTCTAAATTGTTTAACGTGTTGGTACAGATTTGTCATATTACTGTGTAATGTAGCTATTTCCATTTTCCATTTCTGCTCAGTGTTGCTCAACTTGAATCCAAAATATTGCCGTAACAGAATTTTTTAGGCCACTGCGCTTGCTTATCTGCCTAAACAGAGACTGAATAGCCTTATTATGAGTTTAGAAAATAAGAATGCAACAGAAAACAGATTGGCACTATGCCATACACATTATTTTCGAGTATTTCATTTAGTTTGTTCAATTACATTTCCGTATTTTGCTGCTATATAATTGTATAAGCTGACGTCACAACTGCAATTAGATTAATTATGCAGCACAAATTATACATCTTATAAGAGAGCCTATGCCGCTCCTTGGCAGTCAAATTTGTGCATTTTTGTTAATTTTGCCTTTATGGACCCTAGGGGTGCATAAGGAGGTAGACATATCAGATCTTAGCCATTACAAATGCAAAACAATGTCATTCTCATTAACAGCAAGAGACATGACCTATACTAAATAACCCTTATAGAAAAACTTGTTATGTCTGAGTTCAAATGCCAAAGACAAAGCGGAAATTAGCGTTGTAGAAAAGGCAATACAAGCAGCTTCCCAATTTCATGTCAATTATTGTGCCTTCCATGAAGTAAGTACTTGGAGCCACTGCGTCCGATTTCCTACTGAGAATAAAATTGCATTTCCATCCATATGCCCTTAATATATGCAAGGTCATTTTAAATTATTTGATATATGCAGGATGGACAGTAATGTTATGTTAATCATTGGGTCACTCAATATCAATGCCATGTCATTTACAACCCCACTAAATTTACTTCCAGACAAGCAAGGCAGGCAAGCTTACCTAAAAGTAAGGACAGTGAGCGGCCTGTAGGATTTGTGGCTGGAGTTGCTGCTCAAGTTACTTCCCCAGAAATCATTTTTCCATATGTTACTCAGAGGAGTAGCTGGGTTTAGATCCTGTAATGAGACAAAAATGTTACAGTATGCTATTCTGAATACATCATGGATATCAACAACACTTTATGAATGGCCAACTGCATACTTAATTATAAAAATACATTATGTTTTTGGTTGTTTTTTACAGTAAATGTATAAATGGAGTAAACATTACGCTGTTTGGGAGTAGAAAAAAACGTGTTAAATAGCAATCTGAAGGAGCAGCTAAGTTATTTACACTGCATCTGGGGATTGAACCAATAATGGATGGAGTCTCACACAAAGTCACAAGAGTTTGTGGTGCAGAGCTGGAAACAACATGTTGCTTATAACTACAGTTTGTTAAATCTTCAGTTACTTAAATATGTGAAGTTTTCTAAATGTGGTAAAGCTTTTGGTTATTTATTGTTTATCTTAATGATCAAATTGTTTGAAGATTTTATGACTCATGACTGCTCTGCTATAACATAAAACCTTATTTTTAAAAGTTAATTTGTTAAAATATATGTGTATAATGACATGGCTGAGTGAACAGTTCACAATTAGTATGATAAACATTTTAAAGGTAAAAACTCCAGAAGGGGGCTCAATCAGGAGGCTACTGTTGGTAGCACTAGAAAGTTCAGATATGGTGATAAGTCTGACAGGATTTCTGCTCACCTAGACAAAAGTGATGAAATCTAACTTTAGATATATTAATTTATCTGAAAACATGGCCAAAGCCATTTTCAACCACAAGTGACAGAAGTGCATTAGGTGAACGTCTCATTTCAGGGATCAAAAGTTTAAATTGTTTTATGACATTTCATAGACTACGAGAATTAACTAAATAGGTTAGATACACTGTTATGTTTCTGTTTTTTTTTACTTTATATGTTCATTTAAATATATTTGTTGGCACTCATCTTTGAAATAGATCTTTACTGTAAGATTTTTTGGTATGATTTACTGTTGGATTTGCTCATTAGTATCATGTTAATAGTAGAAACATGCAGAAACAGACTGACACCTGGTGAATAATCATACAATACCTTGTTATTGATAATCGCTTCTGAATCATCAAAGACAAAGTCTCCATCGTAGCTGTTTATGAAACAGATCAGAGCAACCAAGGCCACTATCAGGCGTGAATGAAGTGGTCCAAGCTTTGGCAGAGGTACGTGGTGGTCCCAGTAAGGTTCAGACAGTACCATGGCGATTGGGATTTCTGGTCATGCTGTCCCACCACTTCCTGCATTTATTTGCTGGAGACATTGGACATTGATGAGATGTCATGCTACTTGAGACACTTTGCCAGAATTACCATTCACTGCTTCATAACATATTATAATAATAATGATTACTCGTGACGTGTGTATACAGTAAGAGACACCGGACTGTACACCTACCTCCACATTTCAGAGTGTGACAGTGCTCGGCTACAGACCCACTGTAGAGCAGAGCAGCAGCAGGGTGACAGGCTAGCTAGCTAACAACAACAGCTAACAGTTTGTTGGACCGCAATGATCCCAGTGAACAAATAGCACACAATAAGTCATTGCTTCGTACAAACGCATGATTTAAAAAGCTTTTAAAAGTGCACAAAAGGTCTTAAAGACATTAACTAAGGTTACTAAACCTTTGAGAACCTGCTGTAACGGTTCACTCTGGTCACTCTGGAGCTCGCGCGAGAGGAAAGGTACAAAAGACCACAGATGACGCTCGGAAAGCTGTCGAGGATGCAAGTTCGTCTAACTCGGCGAATTTGATAGAAAGATGCAGAATATTGCACATATACAGTCATAAAGACGTGTCTAGCAAATAAAAACCTCTCCGTCGCTCCCACTGTCGTGCGCATGCGCATTATTTTACGAGGCGAAGATTGTCACGTGACCGACAAGGTGAAACTAGGATCTTCAATGCACGTTCATCTTTAGATCTATTTTGTTTGACATTTTATTCCACGAATTATATTACTACAATGTTAATATGACTCTTATTAGTGGAATGTGTAATGACGATGTGGTTAAAAAAAAATTTTGTTTCAAGCTTTTAGTGATCAAAAGCAAAACAAACCAATCTGCAAAACACTTTAATTCAAGTTCTGCTTTCCCTTTTTCACTAGCTAGCAATTTTATCTGTGACTGAGTAGTTACATCTACTGTTATGCTAGATAACATGACAAACAGACAAAAATGGGCCTTTCTTACCTGGCTGGAGTGTCCTTTAAATTGTGTGTTTTATTACTTTACTATTTAATTGTAAATACATCCAGCTCATTACTCTGCTCTCTGTCACCTAAGAGGTCACATAACCACCCTTGTCTCTTCTACACAAGACTGCACACAGTCCATGACACATCCAGCACTGGAGCACCCACACTGATATGTCATAATCATGCTGCTGTCTGTGCCAGCGCTTGCCCTTCTGAACCGCTGACACATCAGTAACGCTGCAGCAGCAGGACCCCCCACCCAGCAACACAAATACCAGTCTGGCCGGTCCACTGCCAGTCCCCACTGACTGCATTCAGCTCCAGAGCTTGGAATCTAATGGGGCTGACATCACCGAGATTAGCTGTAGCCCTCTGATTCCTGGTACAAACATTTCCAACACAAACACAGGCATCAATGGGGGCTTTGAGTGGCCCATGAAACTGTCCCCTTGTTTCCCCTCCGCTTCAACGATACATTGTAGGAGCTGTGAATAGAACTGGATCCTCATAATGAAGATGCAGGGCTACAGTCATTGCAACCTGATGAAGGCCTTGTGATGCATCTGCCTGTTGATGAAGCACCTATGAATTGGCTTTAATTAAATAACAACAGAATTGAAGTGAAACTAAACCTACAGCGTTTCTGAGCTCCAGAGGTGAGAAGGAACACAGCCTGTATCTCTTCCACCAGTGGAGGTAAGAGCTTTCTCTTTTCCCTCTTCTTTCCGCTTCCTGCTGTTCCAAGCTTACATCTTAGCTGATGTTATGATCTGAAGTAATGAATGGGTGATGACACAGCAGCATTTGAGTTAGACTGATGATATGGACTTGTGCTGTCTTGCTTGTTCTCACATTGTTCTACAAACTGCTCTGATCTTTCAAATCTAAAACAAAAATGAATAAATTAATTTCGTATCATCCACTGTTTTTAAAACAGACAGCTGCAATCACTGCTTTATAGTATCAATGCTCTTCTCTTATATTTTGAAATAGTTTGATATACTTTAGATTAATTTATGTGACTCTACAACTTTCTGCTCACATTTTGCATGAGTGTTACAGGAAGAGACATGGTTATTTTGGTCCTACCTGTTGTTGTTGCTGTTAATAATAATAATAATAATAATAATAATAATAATAATAATAATAATAATAATAATAAATAATATTAAATGCATATTTAATTGACAATCACTCACTTATAAACCCTGTTTCCAGAAAGGTCAGGCCATTTTGTAAAATGTTATATTTGTGATTTGCTAATTCTCAGAAACTTTACTTAACTGAAGAAAAAACAGAGATGTATTAGCCACTGTGTTACATCACCATTCCTTTAATTTACACTTTTCAACAGTTTGGGAACTGTTTTTTGTTTTTGTTTTTTTGTCTTTTTTGCGAATACTCATTGCAGCAATTTCATAAGTAAAACTTCTGCTGGAAAACAGTTTGTGGTTACTGTTGTCTGATTCTCCTCTTTTTTTATACATTTTCAATAGAAGACAGATCTGTACTACTGGTGTGCCAGTCCAACACACATACTCTGTATGTACAAAGCCAAACTGTTGTAGTGCTTGCAGAATGAGGCTTACTGTAGCATTGTTTTGCTGAAACAGCGATGGACTTACAGGGGAAAGATGTCACATTGTGTCAATAAGACTTTCACATATATGTAAATCCCGCCTGCCTTGGGTACAGAGACTACCTTTCACTTTAAACAGTCTGGATGATCCATTTTGTCTTTGGCACATATAACTGAATGTTCCTTTTACCCACAAACACACTTAAACCACTCATTTCCATCTTTCAGTTCATCTGAGATGTGTTCAGGGCTAGAGAACTCAGTTATTTCTGCATAAAACTAATATATTTGTATAATTTTGTGTGTCGGGTAGCATTACTTAATGAAGCAGTGTATATCAGGTTAAGATCTGTGTCAAAATGTGCTGTTTTTATGTTCAAGGTGTCCATCAAAACTGAAAAATGAAGAGATACATGACAAAATGAGGAAAGAAAAGAAAAAGAAAGTGAAGAGATGGTGCCAATGAGAGAGTTTACCCATTACCCATTCTGCTCAGGACAAATTTAGCTTTATGTCCTTATGCTGCTTACACAATCAATATCCGACTGATCTGATCACAATCAAGAAATAAAGTCCAAACTTCCTCTGAGATATATGTTCTTTAGTATTTACAGTGGAAATTATTGGGTCAATCGGGTCAAAACAGCACAAGCCTAACATACACGTATCATAGTATTATCTAAATATATATGGTTTATACTTATGCACTGGAACTTTACTATAATACAAATCCAAATAATACTGCAAACTCAAACACAAAAATGAAAAATAAAATGGGTTTCATAAACTTTTTGATACATTTTGACAGGGGAGACAATCCAGGAGTCACAGAGAGAAAGGTAGAGGGAGAACAAAGGGTACAAGACACAGGCAAGAATTAACAGAAAGAATGTAATGTTGAAGACATATAGATGAGAAAAGGAGGATGAGAAAAAGAGCATTAGCAGCACAAAGGGAAAAAAGACAAAGAGAAGTGTGAGAACTGATGTCAAAGAGACATATCGCTACATGGATTTGAGTTTAGTCAAGTTTAAAAATAAACCACTATTCAGGTGAAGATAAGTACTGCTTCTTCAAGCAGCACTAAACTAGAGTAGAATAGAATAGAATAGAATAGAATAGAATAGAGTAAAATAGAGTAAAATAGAATAGAATAGAATAGAATAGAATAGAATAGAATAGAATAGAATAGAATAGAATAGAAATGTACAATGAGATTAAAAGCAGGTCCTCCAGGGCAGACATGTACAGTATGTAGAACAAATAAGAAATAAATTAAATACATAAATAAATAAATGTTGCAAAACATTCTGCAGCTCTATATACATATGGAATGAATAACATTTTTTTTAAAATATACAGTTAGATATGCAGTGTGGGTTATTCCCCATTATTTAAATAGTGTACATTAATTATGATCAATGCAATGAGTAATGGGTGTTGGACAAAGAGAGTGATGATATTGAGCAGTATTATTAATACTATAGCAATGTTGGGAGGGAGCTGCTGCTCCACTGGCCACAAGGCATCTTGGGAGTGAGGGATCAGGGTGTTTTGGGCAAAGAGAAAATGTGTTCATGTAAAGTTGTGAGTACTTGCAGGTATCTTGGTGTGTGGGCGGATGGTGGGGGTCCCCGCTCACCCTGGGCAGGATGATTGGTCTGACTGAGGACCTGGGGGAGCCAGACGCCCACCATCAAACCCACACGCCGGGCACAGGTTAGTGTGAACTCTGTCAGCAGAGGGCGCACTGGTTCCAGAAGCTTTTGTCAAAGCTGGTAAATAAATTTGGAAACGGGCTGCGTCCCGTTTGGCAACTAAGCCCTGGTGTCAAGTGTCTCTCTTCTCTCTGTCAACGGATTTCCACTCTGAAAACCTGTTACAATACCATTTATATATTAGTTATTGCACAGTTGGTGGATAGAAGGAATTCTGGGGGTTTTGGGGATTAGACTGTGTAGTCAGTGTATGTGTGAGTTAGTTGTGATTGTGGAACCCTCCCCCAGTTTTTTGGACGTCCGTAGTTTTAAAATTGTGCATAGCATGGCAATTTAACATCCAGTACTTTCTGAGGGCTCGAAGGTCATGCACATTTAACAGTGTTTCTAAACCTCTGGCCTACATGGACTGGAACTTCTCTGGAATTTTAGAGACAATATTATGTATTGTATTGTATGATCTGCATTATTAATCCTTTGTGTTTCTTACATCAATATTAAAATTAATTAATATTACCAAAATACTTATTGCATACAGTTGTGCTCATAAGTTTACATACTCTGACAGAATTTTTGATTTCTTAACCATTTTTCAGAGAATATGAATGATAACACATAAACTTCTTTCACTCATGGTTAGTGTTTGGCTGAAGCCATTTATTATCAATCAACTGTGTTTAATCTTTTTAAATCATAAACACAACACAAACTACCCAAATGACCCTGATAACAAGTTTACATACCCCAGTTCTAAATACCATGTACTAAGTTCAGCACTGGATGAAAGATGAAGGGTCTGTCAGGAGTCCAGAAACTCATTGACCTTTTATACTCACACACTAATTACAAGCAAACAGATCACAGGTGAAGATGGTTCCTTTAATAGCCATTCAAACTTGTTTGCATCAAGTTGTGTACATGTTATCAGGCCAAATCACCAGGGTATGTAAACTTTTGATCAGGGTCATTTGAGTAGTTTCTATTTTTATTATGATTTTAAAAGTGTAAACACAGTTGTGTGACAATAAATGTCTTCAGCCAAACACTAACCACGAGTGAAAGAAAAGCTTTTTTGTGTTATCGTTCATATTCTCTAAAAATGGTCAAGATAAATTCTGTCAGGGTATGTAAACTTATAAGCACAACTGTATACTCACAATTCACACTGAGGCACATTCATGTAGCTGCTTTTCTTAGAATCAACCTTTCACTACATTAGGGCTGAGTGTACCAATGTACGTGTGTGTATCTACCTAAGAAAGGCATTGGGGTAGATTTGCCAAATAAATAGCTAAAATAAAGTATTTTTATAATATTTATTTGAAAATAAATGTAAAACGGTTTATGTATGTATGTTACAAGGACATTTTTCTGGGGAAAATGCTAGATTAGTCAGACTGAAAGCTCAGTGTTTGTACTAGAGAAAATTAATTGTTGACATCTGTTTCCTGAAGTGAAACATTTGAAATGTTATTCTCGGGTTCCCCACTGTTTTATTTGAGTAGTTAGATGCTATCACATGCAGCGGTTCAAAACATCTCCATGACTAACACAATGCTGATCATTTACCGATATCTAGAATAAAGATCTGTCTGGCTTATAAAACACAATTAGTGGAGTTAAGATTTTCTTAAATGAACTTTTCTTAAATGTGGACCTTAAATGAAGTTTAGCTCAAATGCAACTACATATAAGGGGAAATTTAATCAAAAATCACAAAATTTTAACATGTAAAATAAATTACAAATAAAGTAAAATATCAGGCACATACAAATACAAGTCAGAAAAGATTATTCACCAAAAACAAGATATCACTAAGACAAACAAGCCAATAATAATCTAACTGGTGATATTAAATTAAAAGGAAAATATAAATTGTCATGGTGATTAAGACCCAAAAAGTCTGAACATAGATCAGAGGTCTAGTCTCACTACCACAGACTAAAATCAGTTTTACTTTTATTCAATTTCTGCAGAAACCAATTGATGCATATTCATTACTACAAGATTAAAACAATCAGATGTTCTTCATATTTGGACACAAAATAATACACATATTTATGTGAGAATCAAGAAAACATAATGTTCACTCCCTTCAGCATGTTCATCAAATTAAACACTGAAAAATCACAGCAACACCACACGTGGCATCTTTAACCCATGGATGATAATAATAATAAAAAACTCTGCAGTGTCTGAGAATCCATTTAGTGTAATGGAATATGTAATGAGCTGCTTGTGGTTACACTGTGTTCCTGATGCTGTTCTACCTTCACGCATTAACTGTACAGCATTTGACTGCTTTATTAATGCGCTGGCGCACTCACAGTTATTGCTGGCCATGATGAAACAGCGAATATATGTCTTCATCAGTTGAATGGTATTGCATAGTTAATTCTTCATTACTTAGAATTGCTGCTAAAAAATGTCATGCTGAGTAACAACTGTATTGAATAATATTACACGTTTTTCACCTTGGAACGCTACTATGGATGCCATTTTTGCCCAGTATTATTGTTTTATCATGAACAATTCAGCGTGATGAACAATGAACAATGAGACAAGTGAGATCTGCAGTACTTTAGATCAGTGGTCCCCAACCACCGGGCCACGGACCACTACCGGGCCATGGAGCATTTCAAAACTTTTTTTTTTTTAATAAGATCTCAATCCGTAGCATCTAAGTATGTTAGAGACTCAACTTTGCCGGTATTCTGGATAAAAGTAATGGCAGAAAACCCTGAGATCACCACAACAGCACTGAAAACTTATTCTGAAAGGACTGTTTACGCGTTACCATAGTGACCAGAGCCCATGAGAGGCAGAGGAGGACGTTACTCTAATCGTTGTTAACGCATTTCAGAAAGACGCTGCTAATAAAGTTACATAATTACACAGTGGATTCACGTTTATTATTATATTTACAAAATACCACAGTTTTCATGTTGGTCGTATCATTTTATTTTGGGTTTTTTTTTATCCGCGACTGCAAAAATATTAAACCAGTCCGTGGCTCGAAAAAAGTTGGGGACAGCTGCTTGAGATGTTCTTCTGCATTGTTTTGGGACGTACTGGATGAGTAATTTATGTGCTTTAGGAGTGGGAGGCTGGCCACTCTGGGAAAGGTTCACCATGGTTTCTTAATTTGTGCATAATGCCTCTCACCATGGTTCACTAAAGTCCCAAAGTTCTATTTCTTCATGGAACAGGTCTGGGTGTGGCTTGCGAAATTAGCTCAGCTTTCCTAAAAAATGTGTTTAATTCATGGTTGGGGCAATTACTTTTTCACATAGGGTCAGGTAGGTTTGCATAGCCTTTCTCTCATAATAAATTAAACCATAATTAAAAAAAAACATTGTATTTTGTATTTGAATACAAACTAAGCAATTGGGTAATGTATCTTAAAGATATGGAAATCTTAAAAAAATATCAAATATATGTTGACAATCATTTTTCTTATCACCCACCCACACACTGTTTTTTATGACAATTTAAGAATACAGGTGCAAATTATTCTGTGTTTTAAGAATATTTTAAGAATTTGATGTTGAAATTGTTAATGAACATAACAAAACAAACTTTTCTTTCTAAGTGAATCTGCTCCAGTACCATTATAATGTGAGACTGAATTGCTTTAACAAACTAAGGAGTTTTTCTATAAATACAGAGTAACGAGATTCAATTTAGCATCTAATCAGAAGTGCAATAGCAGCAGGTGCAATAAATACAGTATATGGATTATGTACAGTATGTACAGTTAAATATATATATATAGCTATTTCCACTTTTTTAGTCTGTTTTATGTATATCATGTATGTATGTATGTATATGTGTATATATATACGGGCATGTATATAGATAGACATTTACATTATTTATATTTTCATCTCAGTACCTCA
>JBBIGC010000002.1:8614456-8624489 GCA_037576955.1 Lepidarchus adonis
AGAAATGAAAAGAGCATCAGTTCACCATAAACCGGACACGATCAGGTGCTCCATGTAAGAGGACAGGTGCTCCTGTCAGAGGAGTCCAAAAAATAATCAGGAGAGTTCTGCAAGAACCAAGAACCACTCGGGCAGAACTTCAGGAAGACCTTGCATCAGCAAGTACTGTTGTTTAGGGAGTTTTTCTTTGGCTCTGTCATGGAAAATCTGATCAGGGGCTCAGATCCAGATTCTATCGATTCTGTAAAGCTGCTTTGTGACAACGTTAGTTGTTTCTATACAAAAACAACTGGCTTGACTCATATCTTCAGTGTTTCCCATGAAAAAAACAAAAGAAATATTTACAAAAACGTATTAACATATTATTATAATCAGAAATAAAAAATGTGAGCATTGCTATTATTTATGTAAATTAATACTGCCCCCTATTTTTCTTTATCATCTTCATCATCATATTTCGATTATCATAGAATCTGTTTTGTGATATTATCGTTATTGTAGTCCATGTATCACGTATCATATCGCATTGTGAGACAACCTGTAATTCCCACCACTAGTAAGCAGTCACTGTTCCTCCAGTCATGAAATCTCATTATACACTGCAGTGAAAACAGCTGCCAGTCTCAAAGCTTGATTCCTTATTCTAAAACCATTTCTAAAGCTCTGCTGCAGTGAAAGCTCTTTCAATCACAATAGAGCTCTTATCTCCAAAAATAGACAACTTGGAACAGATTTTCCCAGCAGCCAACCTTCTAAAATTCTTCCAAGAGCATTGCTATAGGGCTATAGAGTGGCAGGACAAAAACAAAATGGCTAACAAAGACACATTGTTTATTCCTTTGCCTAAAATTGGAATTGTAGCTCAATTATTGACATTTTATAAAGAAGAGTGGACACAATAGTATGTTTTTCTTTCAGTAAATAAAATGACCATTTAAAACATTTTGTGTTTCCTTAAATTCTCCTAGTTTTATATAAAACTTTGTATAAGCTTCTAAGTAAAACTTTGTGGGACAAATATGTAAAACAGGAAATCTGAGGGAAATACGTATTGATACGCTTTATTGGAGATGCAATGGAGACACATGGGAAAGCCAGGTATAATATCGGCTTAAAATGCATGTTAACAACAGTGAGGATCAGGACGTGTTATATAGATTTTTATTAATTTTACTGATGTATGAGCAGTAATATCTAAAGGACTTTTACTGTCCAATAAATACCAAAAGTAAGGTAAATATAAAATCTCTCTTATTGCCTTTGATTAAGTTTTTCGGTTTATTGAATTGTGAGAGACTTAAGTAAAAATATGATTTCTGATTCATACCAAGTAATTAGCATGGTTGTACAGACTATGCAGGTATCAATGCATTTATACAGTTTGAAGGATGTGAATATAAGGGTAAGGAAGAGATTTCTTTCAAATTTACAGACTCATTCCAACTCATCAGCTAAGACTTCAATCTGGTTTTACATGCAATCAGCTGTGTAGAAGAGAGCAAGAGAAAAGAATTCTTACTAAATAGATGAAAATGTCCATGACGCCACCAAAGTCTCTGATGACTGCAGTAGGTGTGAAGAAGAGACCATCCGCCATGATTTTAAGGTTCAACTCAATGCTCATGAAGATGACAAACACATACTCAGCAATCTGGACACAGAAAAGATGCAGCCAATAAGCAGCAGTTATAAGCAGAGGTGGGCATTTACTACGTGGAACAGTTCCAAAACCAAATCCAGCTCTTCTATTAATGTGGTGTAGATTTTAGTGTGTTAGGACAAAGCTTGACTTAATAAGAGCTATAAATATGAACAGAATTCATTGCTATGAGAAGTTTCAGACAACACTAGGGTTAGTGTTCACAAAGCAATATTAAATTAGACAAATCCACATTTGCAATGCTAATGTAGACATTCTAGAGTGAAACTAAAGAAGCAAAATGCTAACACTAAACATATCTATCTATAAGTGCAAAGTTTAACATGCTTTTCTTCTTTCTTAGTTCTACTAATGTGTATTTATGTGAATGCAAATTGTAATGTGAATTGTACGTAGTTATATTTTGTTGCACACTACACAGAGCTGGAAATTAATAGATCAATGAATCAGGTGTGGATGAGCACAAAAATCAAAAACTGTGCAGGAACCTGGCCCTTCAAGACATTGGCATTCCCCAAACTTGTTTTAGCCATTACATTTGAATTAATTAGTCATTTTTAATTTTATATTATATTGGTGTCTGCATCAGTACTGAATTCTAACTTTTGGGGTTTATTTTGTTTAATTTCATATTATAACAGAAATATAAATGTTCAATGAAGCTTTACAAGTTTTAAAAGATATTCAGTATTTAAGTCATAGTTAAGCAATTACTTTTTGGAAAGATACTTTTACATTTTCTTCAATCATTATTTCACCAAAGTAACAACACTTTTCCTAGAATATGGGTTTAAGCTACTGTACGCTAGGATTATTATATTTTTAAGAGAGTATTATTGGTTTAATTTGTAATGTTCTAGTTTTATTATTTGTATGATTTTATATTACTCTTTTATTACTATGGTGACATTTTTGTTAGAAGCTTAATTTTTCAATTGTTGTTCTTGTTTTTCGTGAATTATAAAGTGTTGCTCTAACTATCTATGTTTACAAGTTAAAGTCCATTAGGTTATGGTAATGTACAACAATCCAAATCATACACTCTAAGCTATAAATTTATTTCCACCCTTGATAAAGATGAATATATGGGTCATAATAAATACATTTTGGTCAGTATGTGTTTTTTTAAATCTACATCATTGTTCATGAGGTCTTACGATTCCATTCACTGGGATATAGATTTGAGTTGACACAGAAGCATAATTCCATTAGTCATTGATCAGTACGCAGAAGATAAGAATACATAAAAAATATGAGACAAAAGTATGTTTATACAGTATGAATACAGTGGTGTGAAAACGTGTTTGCCCCTTCTTGATTTCTTTTCTTTTTTGTCACACTTAAATTTTTCAGATCATCAAATAAATGTAAATATTTGTCAAACACAACAAATGTAATCACATGTGTTTTTGAAGTGAAGTATTGTATTATTAAGGAAGAATTTTTTTTTATACATGACCTAATTTCTGTGCCGAAGCTGCCTCATGATGGCCAAAGACCACTGTTGATGCCGTTTTTGCATTGCCAAATCGCTGAGTTTTTCCCCATGCTTTCTTTATGCCATCAAGTGGCCAAATCCCACCGGAGTCAGATTTAAGACCATATTTATCAATAGACAAAATATTCATTTCTCAACACATCCTCCACATCCACCTCACGGACATCCATCCGGACATCCCCATTCTCCAAAGTTGGCTTTGCCTCCAGATCAGCTCTACTTCCAAGCTTCTTTGACATTGCCATCTCTGATAAAAGTCACTCACAAGTACTACAGTTTCTTTCTCGAAAAAATGATAGGTAACAACACAAATCGACTTGTATTAAATTACTGAGCTCACAAGTGTTTTAAGGATATCCACAGTTTCACTTACAGATTACTTGTCTTCATCAAAATGACTCTTTCAATTGGGTATTGAACTTGAAAACATAACTTTTCCTGCCTCCAGCCAAAAGACAATGAGGAACAGCTTACCTCAGTTGAATACGTGCCTTTAATGTCTTTGGTTGGCAGGTAAGAAATTACCACTTCCAGATGTCTTCACAACAATCCTGTTGCAGTGACCTCAATGGTGCGAAGACATCTGGAAGTGGTTCATCACACCCGAGTTCAATATCTCTGGCCACACCCAGGCCTGATTACTGCCACACCTGTTCTCAATGAAGAAATCACTTCAATAAGACCAACCTGACAAAGTGAAGTCGACCAAAAGATCCTCAAAAGCTAGACTTCATGCTGAGATCCAAAGAAAATCAGCAACAAAAGAGAAAAAAAGTAACTGAGATGTATTGGTCTGGAAAAGGTTATAGCTTTGGGACTCCAGTGAACCACAGTGAGAACCATTATCCATAAATGGCAAAAACATGGCATAGAAGTAACACTTCATTTCAGAAAAAGAACATCATATCAACAGTGAAACATGATGGTGGTAGTGTGATGGTCTGTGGCTGTTTTGCTGCTTCAGGACCTGGAAGACTTGCTGTGATAAATGGAACCATGAATTCTGCTGTCTACCAAAAACTCCTGAAGGAGAATGTCTGGTTATCTGTTCGTGACCTCAAGCTGAAATGAACTTGGGTTCTGCAGCAGGTTCTGATTGGTTAAAGAAAAAAAAAAAGAAGACTTTGGAGTGGCCTAGTCAAAGTCCTGACCTGAGTCCTATTGAGATGCTGTGTGACAGTTCATGCTCGAAAACCTTCCAATATGGCCGCAATTCTGCAAAGATGAGTTTGGGCCAAAATTCCTCCACAGCTGTAAAAGACTTATTGCAAGTTATTACAAACACTTAATTGCAGTTGTTGCTGCTAGGGGTGGCCCAACCAGTTATTAGGTTTAGGGGGCAATCACTTTGTCTCACAGGGCCATGTAGGTTTGGATTTTTTCAACCCTTGATAATAAAATCCTTGACTTAGAAAATGTATTTTCTGTTTACTTGTGTTTTTGACTAATATTTAAATTTGTTTGTTGATCTGAAACATTTAAGTGTGACAAACATGGAAAAAAAAGAAATCAGGAAGGGGCAAACACTTTTTTATAACACTGTACATATATAGATAGAAAGATGGATGATATGACCAATACAGATACATTTCTGCTTTATACTGTATATATATATATATTTGTTGTTGTTGTTTTCTTGATATACTGTCTACAGCATGCACAACTGCACACTTGCCATACTTTTGATAACGGTCACAGTCAAATCAGGCTTTACACTGAGAGGTCACTGCTGAAAAGCAGACACTGGCTGTGAGTAGAGTGGGGCTCTCAAAAGCAGACTCTCTTATCCCACTAAGTACAGGTACTTCAACACTGTCTGAAGTGCTGCCTAAAATGCTGCTTTAAAGGTCTTAGTGATGGTTGAATAAGTGAAAATCACTTTCATCTACTCCGTTTCCTGTCTTTTTACTTATAACGTGTGAGCTTTGAAGTTTCACAGGTAACGGTCACATCAAAAATCACTTCTGATGTGCTGGAATAGATTCAATGCCATTTAAATCAGAGGCTGAATGAACCAGCTTATACCTGAGAGGATTTCAAGGGTGATAACAAAGCATATGTTCTAATTTTACATTGATCTAACCTCAGAAAACTGCCTACTTTAAGAACTATTGTATTTACTGATAAACTGTTCAATTTTTGTCAGATTGCCAATGAGTAATAATGAATAATCTAGTCATTGATGAGTGCAATCAAGTATTTAAGAAACTGAATCATGTCAATATTTAGAGACTTTTGGCTCAAAATTGAGAAGAAATTTTAGGTAGGAATGATCTTGTTTTCCATTAAAAAATTTAAAAGCAAGAAATAAAATCAAGTCCCCTATATGTTACAATACTTTGTGAACCATGGGTCTATGTCATATAAAGACCTTTGTAAACTGAAATGCAATAATAACAAGATTATATACTATATATTAATACCTGCAATGTGGGGGCATGCATGACTCTGGTGAAAGGAGACTCAAACATCATGGAGATGCAGGAGCAAATAGTGACCACGATCATCACCCAGTCCAGATATGTGACCAGACCCAGCAGATCACTACACACACACAAATTTACACAAAATAAATTTATAATCAGCTAATTGTACATTTTGTGTAAACATTTTGTTATGCATACAGATTTAAGTAATTTCTTTCTCATTCCACAGACTATAAGAACTTAAAACGTCATCTGAGGACTCTGAAGTACCAAACATTTTTATTTTTTCTATAATCTGTATTTCTACAATACTGTATAATCTATAAAACAACAATTATCTGTCTGCATTATCCAAATCAATAAGTACTTTCTTTTCATTCCTTTCAGTAGATGTATTTCTCAGTGATATAAATTATGTGAAAGTGTGTGAATCCAATAATTATGTATTGGAAATGCTGTTAAAGATCCACAGAACTTATAAAAATATCTATAAAACTTACTATAACTGATAATATTTAAAGTTCTTTACTGCTCCTGTTATGGGATCTGTTTTTGACCTGTCAATAAAAAAAATAAAAATTAGCAATAGTACATGAATCAGCCGACACATTTTCCAGTTACTCAGACAAGCATGCAGTAGTGAACAGACAAAGAAAGTGACAGAAAAAGAGACAATCAGGGTAGTGTTTGCATTGTGATGATTCTGAGTCGTACGCATTAAAGCGGGCCCGCACAATCATTCGGCAGAAGTTCCTGAAGCGATGCTCTCTCCCAACTATAAAAAGCGGCTTGTCGAAATAAGGGTGGTTCTCTCTCAGCTCCTCTTCTTGGACTTTTCTGATAAGGAAATACAGAGATACAGAGATATAAATGATTCATGAGTCTTCTATTCATTCCTTTTTTCTGTTTCAGACTCTATACAGTAGATTATAGTATTTTATATAATTACTTTTAATCAGGTGGTGTTTATGAAAGCTTTTCTTCTTTCATCAATTTTTGTTGATTAATTACGACTTGGCGCAACTTTATTCTGAAACACAATACTTCTATTGGGTCCTTAGTAGTTTTTGGGCAATTGCTTGACAATCGCTTTGCAAAAAATTCAGAAACTGGTATTACGAGTTGGTTTCAAGCAGGAACATAACGCTCAGAACAGCTGATTGTTGTGTCATGTATTAAATATACCACCAAATATTCTGACAAAGGTTTAAACTTCACATAATTTAATATGCAGCATCACTACCACATTCTTATAACTCCAATAAGGTGGTAAAATTTCCATCCATAAGGGGCACTGCAACTGACACACTGCAATATTTCAAAAGCCATTTATGTTAAATTGTCATATTAATTTCTCATTAAGCTGGTATGTGTAGTTATCAATGATAACTATGCAGTTGTGTTCACCATTAGAAAAATTATATACTTTACTGAAAATAAGTTAACACATCTACAGGAAACTGAGAACATAAAAATTGCATTCATTAAAAATTATTTACTAATTAAATAATTAATTAGTTTGACTTATTGGAAAATAAGTTCATTTTCCTAATATGTTAAATTCAGCAAATAAATCAAATTTGTGCAATTAATGCACCAAAGTGTATTCTCTGGAACAGTTGTATATTTATTCGAAATTTCAAAATGTCATTAAGAAAAAAAATATATATGACAGTATTAACAGTAATAATACTTATATATAAGCTATTTTCATTTCTGTTCAAGTCCACATTATATGGAAATAATATTTGCATGTATTAACTCTACATAATTATGCAAAACGGATACAAGTGGGGCCTTACACAACATGTTTCTTATTACCTAAAGGCTCATAAATCAGCAGCTGGCACATTGAGTGCTGTTGCCATTTGAGGTTTAAGGAAAAAGGAATGTGCAAAGGCCAAGCTGAGAGTGCTGAGGACGGCATTTTGTCCGCACTGTTAGGGTCCATGCAGGTGAAGCTCTACAGATAAGCTGGCAAACAAATACTGAGCACCTTTTAACCTCAGAAGTTACAGTTATCATATGTGATAAAAGCTTGCTGTAATTTGATATTAATTATATCTCACTGGTAACTTTTTGAAACATTTTTGATGAAAGTGCTGACTGCAAACTTCCTATCAATCTACATATGTATAAGATATTAGGATTTAAAGTTGATGGTATAAATCTGATCTGCATCATATCAAGAAGTGCATTAAGATGATGTAAGGTCATCTGTCCAAAAGTTGAACTAAAGTTGAAGCTTTTAACATGAAACTGATCTTAAGCACACAATCAAACTACAGTAGACAAGGAATTGTTCAACAAAAGAAAAGAGGATTTTGAAACCTTACTGAAATGTTATGTGTAATTTGAAAATGGTAGAACATATAGGAAAATCCTAAAACATCTACAAAAAAAAAAAATCTGCCAAGGGGGACAATATTAGTTATATATGGCAGTGGTCCCCAACCACCGGGCCGCTACTAGGCCGTGGAGCATTTTGAACCGGGCCATACAACAAACATCTTTTTTTTAATACGATCTCAATCCGTAGCATCTAAGTATGTTAAAGACATCAACTTTGTCGGTATTCTGGATGAAAGGTTTGTTGACTGTCATGTGACTGGCTCCGTCTAATGCACCAGGACACCCTCTGCACTACCTCTCTGGCTCTTTCTCTTTAGCTATGCTGTCACAGCCAGTCTTGCCAGAGTTCCTGCTTGCATTCAGGACAAATGTACATTGTTCTTAACCACTGTTACATTGAGCATCTCCTCTCTCTCTTTCTCTCTCTCTCTCTCACTCTTTTGTTTGAGCCACATGCTACCCCTGAGATGCTATTACTCTTTCCACGTCCAGCTGGCAGGAACATCCCAAGGTCCTACTTCTGGTTTGAAGCTTATTGCTGGAACCCACTCACTCCTGCTGAGAAGAGCCCATGCACCCACCCCAAAGGCTTTCTTACTCTTCTGACAACCACCGTGGTCCACCTGTTTCCTAGAACCGCAGCCCCTCTTGTCTTCTATGTCTGGAACACCCATCACTGGGCCTCCTGCTCTCCTCTTTCAGAGCAGCTTTAACTACCATGGACAATCTCCATGATTTATATGCATATGCTAGATCTCATGCTCCAAGCTATAGGCTTCTAACTGCTAGATCTGGAAAATGAGACATTTCCTTCTTCTCATTGTTGTTGTCTGGTGTCAACCAGAGGAGGATGAGTTACCCTCTTAAGCCTTTGTTCCTCGCAAGGTCTCTTTCTGCAGCCTCAGCTTAAAAAGTAGGGGCTTGGACCTAGATTCTCTAATGTTGCTTTGGGACAACATTTGTTGTAAAAAGTGCTATACAAATCAAACTGACTTGACAATACTAGCTTCTGAGAACAAGATACGTACTTTTTTTCTCCAAAAAATTAAAATCTGTTAACATTTTTAAAGAAATGGTAGAAAAAGCTACTTTTCCTAATATATTTGTTCAGGAATATGAGCTTTATCTGTAGCCACCATCACCTGTGTTCCAAGTCCCAAGAGGCAAGTTCACCATTAGAGAAAGAGACTTTCTGAGAAGTGCAATCCTGAGCTTTGTTTTTTTTTTTTCGCATACAGTTTACATCAAACAGTATAAGACAAGATAATCCTTTATTGTGAAATGGGAAATTTCACAGCGTTAATGCAGAAAAGACAGCAAACTTAGAAAAACAATAAATAGGAAGATACTTTTAGAAAGTTGCAGGTAAGATGAAATAAGAAAAAAAAAATAAAAAAAAAATAATATAATATAAAAATTTTAAAAGTATCTACGAAAAGTACCAGAGGCTGAAACCTGAAATACCACAGCAACTCCTCTGCACAACCGATAGCACATAGTGTTTTGTGGGCATAAGAGACAAGAAATTGGATCTGCTGATATAGAAAAAAAATTGATTCATTGTGTAACTATTTAATGATATAATTTGTACCTTAACAGTGTATGAATTTTACAGGATGATAACTGGGCCACAAAACAGTACACCTGTTAATGTGATTATTTATACATGAATAAAATGCAGGGCTGGAAGTATAACATGCATTTTAATACATGAAAATGTTTTCAGTACAGAGTATCCTGTGAATTGGCAATATGTGTGATAGTGATGAAAAAATGAGGATGCTGCTGTACCGTTTCATCTCAGCCTGTTCCTTCTTTTCCTGGATCATCTTGATCTCGCTGTCCTCTCTCTGAGCATTTCGGTATCGCACAGTACTGGAGTGCTGCACACAATCACACACAGCAATATACAGAAGTAACATTTCTGGATCTGAGTCAGTCAGGCTGTAAGTCACATATCTGTGTGTGTGTGTGTGTGTGTGTGTGTGTGTGTATGTGTGTGTGTGTGTGTGTGTGTGTATGTGCGTGTGTGTGTGTGTGTGTGTGTGTGTGTGTGTGTGTGTGTGTATGTGTGTGTGTGTGTGTGTGTGTGTGTGT
>JBBIGC010000002.1:8626581-8640276 GCA_037576955.1 Lepidarchus adonis
TGTGTGTGTGTGTGTGTGTGTGTGTGTGTGTGGGTGTGTGTGTGGGTGTGTGTGTGTGTGTGTGTGTGTGTGTGTGTATATGTGGGTGTGTGTGTGGGTGTGTGTGTGTGTGTGTGTGTCCGTGTGTGTGGGTGTGTGTGTACTCACGTCCTGTGTAAGTGTCTCCAGAGATTTGCCTCTGCTGATTCTCTGGCTGGTGGAACCATGTCTAAGGGACCTGAGGCAACAATCACATTCACTTTCTCAGCACTAGCACAACAGGCTGCTGCAATGTGTTTCACTTGTATGTGTGATCAGACTTTGCAAGATCCCTGTTCTTTAAATAAAACAGGGCATTCACTTACTTTTGCCACATGCAGATATTCTTTTAGATACTTTTTTTTATTGATACCTGACCAAATATTATACTTTTGAAAAACTAGATTATGTTTTAGGTCACATTCATATAAAAATATAGACATTTTTAACATTTCAAGCACCACTGTATGTCTAAGGTGTGTATGAGCATACCTGCGCTCTTGGCGGATGTGGTGCTGCACGCTTAGGATGGAGCGTTCTTTGGTTGGCTGGCCCTCAAAGGAGCCACTCAACATGCGCTGCCTGGTGCAAGCTCTGCAAACAAAAAGCAGTCAACAGCTTTAGCAAACATATTCCTCGTAGTCAGTGACTATACTTTAGACATCTCCATACTTTCCACTTATAACACTTTTATGTGTTGGTTTTAATTATTTGGAGAATTCCAACAGAGAACAACCTTGACATCAGAACACAGTGACATCTTATTAAATCTTTATGCAGGAATGCATATATTCAGGCTGGATATATAAGGTCCTTTTGAAGTGCTGCTACCTGCACATTTTCACTGCATGCAGAAATCAACAGAGTGGTCCCCGGGGAAGGGCTTGGTATCTACCATCGTGTGGCACTGTGTACACACATTGCATGGCAGATGGCTCTTATTAGCATACAGGGAATTAGCACAGGTAGGAAGCAGGTTTGAGGAGCTGGCCCACTGCTGAGAAGAAAACTAATTAATCCCTTTTTAGCACAGTCAATTATAGAGCATGCAGTCTGAAGAATGACTTGAGAAAATATAAAGGAAGAAAACTCGATGCCTGAATTTTTAAAATGTAATTATTTGTGCAGGTCTTTCATTAAAGTGTGTTTTTTAATATTTCTGTAAACTAATCTCAGCTGTTATAATATGGTAAAAATGTTACTCTTTATCTGTATCATCTAGTTCAGTCTGTATTTTTGCAATAGAAATAACCATCAGAAGTCTTTATGAAGACTGAAGCACAAGCACAAAATATATGAACAGGAATTATAGTAAATCAACTGTAGATAAGTTACCGCTTATGGGGACTACTTATAGTCATAATTATTCTATTATAGTCATAATTATTCTATAGTCATATGTAACCAATTATTTTTAACTCATCAAAATAATTATTATTACTACATATACACACACACACACACACACACACATATATATATATATATATATATATATATTCGTACATAATTTCTTATTTATATTAAAACATAACAACAAATAATGAAGCCACTAAATATCCATGTTCTAATAGTGGGATTTTCACGGATACCAACAAACACCTTAATTTTGGCTTATGGTATCCACGCTATTCAACCCTAATAGTTACCATGCTGACAGAACTGCTTTGTCACCGGCCTCTCTCACTGTTCTTTGCGGCCGTTATTGCACTATTCACATCTCTGTTGTTTCAGCCATAAAGGCCCAGCATGCTGTGGATGGACATCATCATTCAGCCCCTGCCATCTTCTGCCACTTTGTTGCCCATTAATTGCAGAATCATGTACCGGAACACAGCTAATGACAATCTGGGCTGAAGGAGAACGTGTCAGCCTTATTTATGGCCACTCATTGAGATGATTGGCTGCCTGCATGTGTGTGTCTGAGAACACAGACAGACCAAAAGTCCCAGACGGTACAAGCAGACAACGTGGGATGGCTACTGATGTGCTGTCTGGCAGTAGGATGAGGGGGGTTGAAGACTGTGTGCATGTGTGTGTGTGTGTGTTATGCGAGCGGATATGGTAACGGCAGGTAGGGCTTGGGGAAATGGCAGACGTGCTCTGAAAGCTGATGCCGCAGCACTAGGTGCATGAGCTCAGTGTGACACAGACTGGGGCAGGCGGGTTGACACTGTTAGACGCTGTAGCCTCTGCCAAGCTCACATCAGTGCCAGACCTTTAATTATTAATTAGTTTATTCATGCTGATAGGACCCCCACCAAGGAAATACAGACAAAACACCATTATCTGTCCTAACACTGGTTGGTTGGACAGCAAAGTCTGGGACCCGGAGTGAATAAAAAGGCAAAAGAAAGTTGTTTTTTCTATAATGGAATTCCTGGAAAATCTGTAATGGACAGTTTCACATTACAACTCTGGCTACACCTTAAGCCAAATTCATACTGTGGCCAGCACCTGTGCTTAATGGGACTGGCTTCTGGACTGGAAAAATCAGACACACAAGTAAAGAACAAAATTAAACATATGAGCTAGTATTTAAATTGCGAAAAACTTAGAGCTGTCAAAAATTTAGGGACATTTAAGCTCCAGGTCATTGCTTTCATGAAGCAACGTCTGCAATATCCGAGATGAACGCATTTCCGAAAACACACGTCGCAATTGACAACTTTTAAGGATCTGACTTTAAAGGATTTGAAGCAAAATAAGCCTAATAATTTTTGCATTTCAGTGTTGCTAATTTTATACCGAAGAATGTACATGTAGATGAGATTCAAGATTCAAGATGTTTAATTATCACATGCCTAGTTTTACACGTACAACAAGCAGTGAAATGCATCCTGATCCGCTCCAGACTGTGCACAGAAAGAACTATAATTAAATGTTACGCTAAATACTTAACACTAAAGTAAAACTTAACTTAAAACTTAAAAACTTAAACTTAAGAACTAAAATTTAACTTAAACTAGGTTATCACACATATGTAGTAGATAAATAAGAAATTAAGCAGCTATAACGCAAGCAGTTAGAAAAACGGTCCAGGAGATAATACAGATAGAAACTTTGTAGATGTGTGGACTGTGAGGATGATTGACAGCGCTGGGCTGCAGTAGCCCCACCCTCCAGTCGTTCAAACGAAAATTTAAAACTCATCTTTTCCCAGCCAACAATAAACTTTTGTTCCTTTTATTTCTGTTAAAGCTTGTATTATATACTAGGATGTAATGTAAAGGGCTGGAAAAGTTTGAGCGGCTGGATGTGTTGTTGCCATTTAAGTGAGAAAACATTGTCACTGATCTGTCTTTGCTTTGCGTTGCTTTTCGAACTGGTCATTGCTGCAGTAAAAAGTGCAATTAAATTCAACTAATCATTTGGAGATGTTGTCTTTTGACCACTGAATGATCAATTATACTACTGTATACTTTATATACTATCAATATATAATATGAATGTGTTTTCATGTATTTTGATAGGCCACCCCATTTAAGCAAGCTGTACCTAATGTAAAGGATACCGGCCTTCATGGCCTTGGGGCTTTTATTTTGGTATGCCCGTCTCCATGCTGATTTGGTCGCCTCCTACCCAGGTGCGGGTGTTTTACAGAGGGGTAAAAACCAGTTTGGTATCTGTACAAGTTGCTGGTGAAAGATTCTATGTAGTGGTAAGTAAGAGTCAATGTGGTTAAGTGTAAGTGCTAAAATAAATACATTTTCGTT
Source organism: Lepidarchus adonis (assembly GCA_037576955.1). Classification (NCBI taxonomy): domain Eukaryota; kingdom Metazoa; phylum Chordata; class Actinopteri; order Characiformes; family Lepidarchidae; genus Lepidarchus; species Lepidarchus adonis. The sequence continues at coordinate 8,630,316 of JBBIGC010000002.1, forward strand.
TTGCAATCAACCTTTGCATTTAGTTTGCAATGCACACACCATTACACCTAATACCAGGTTTGAAAAATCAATATACAAGCCACTGGCTATTGTTGGGGAAACAGGATAATGTGAAACTACATACTTTCAATGTTACATACAACACTGTCATGAATCATCCCATTCTCAATTTTATTCTGAAACAATATTTTGAGCTCATATTTCTGCTCTCATCTTCCTGACAGGGAGAATAATATTAAGTGGAAAGACTGGATTTTTTTGAGAGGGCAGTGGAAAATGGCTGTATGGATGTATTTCTTTCATGCACAGATAATATGATTGTGCTATGTGTGATAAATCCATTGAATTAATAAAGACTTAATCAGACATACAACCAACATGTTTCACAGTTAGGATTCATAATACAATCTTTTGTTATGACTCTGGGTTTCGACTCATGATTTTTTTATGATTATGACAAATTGCTAAGATTTTACTGGTTAAGGGTTTAGTAAAGGAGTGGGGCGGGGTTAGGGGCAACTTCAGCAACAACTGACACATTCCTCAGTCACTCTGTAGCAACTTGGCCCATGGTCTTAGCTTTTTACCATTTATTAGAGTAGCCTCACCTCATGAATAATGAAAAGGCAAAGATCCAGTGCTTCAATAGTCAATATCTTATGATGTAAAGGTTAACTTGTATTAAAAGGCAGCTTCCCTTAAACATTCTTAAGAAGCATGGGAAATTTTCTGCATGGGGCATTTCAATATTTTAAAAAAATATTTTCGGCAGCCAAGGCATGTTTATGCCAATATCTTGTGATGAACAGGTTTAAATTTCAGATAATTTCACGCCATGCATCACTACCACATTATTTGGAGGCACTTTAAATTGAATGAAGTTTCGTCTATAGAGTGTACTTTAACACCTAAATACATGCCTGTGCTAACATCCTGTAATGTAAAGGATTCAAGATTCAAGAAATCTGACATGCTGTATCACTACCACAATTTGGATACATGGCAAATGTATCTGCACAGTACTAGGTCCATTTTCCACACTCTGCTTGGACTCCACTGATCACCAGTTAGCTTTTGTGTCATACAACTGTGGAATTTGGGAAGTTTAATACATTTTTCCTAAGCAGTCCCATTTAGAATCTGATCAGTACATTTCTGAGTGCATCTGTTGAGCACACATTTGTAAGTTACTCTTTGCTGTGACATCAAACCTTCTGTGCATCGATCTCGCCACTTGACCTTCGAGGGTTCCAGGATGTCTTCCAAAATATAGATAAGGCCTGCTTCTCGGCACACAAACACTCAGACAGAGAGGCGTGGCAGACAGACTGCACAGGAAGAGCAACACCTTTCTTCTTCCTCTCTTTTGTCTAAATAAACTAGCATGCAAACATATTCAACGCCTCATCCTTCAACTCCAAAAAGAACCTGGGATTTGATCAGACAAATCTATCACCATGCACCATAGTGTAGTATGTCTAGTTTAAAATACTTTAATCTAAATTCAAATGTTGTCCAATCATGAATTTTAAAATCATGCTAAGTATATTTTGAGGAAAAAATACAAAACCTCTATAAAAATATACCTCATCTATAAAAACGAACTTTGGCATTTTTCTGATAATGAAAATGAAACATTACTTTCCAAAGTAAGGCAAGTCCCAAAAATGTTGATGTCAGTGTTTGGTAAAGTTTCACAACATCAGAAATAGTAAGGTCTTTAAAGCTCCCAAACATACCTTAAAATTTTATTGACGGTTGTTTCCTTCTCCAGCAGGTTGCGAGCACGGATGCTAAATATCGACCTTCTCAACTAGAGCGAAAAAAATAATAATAAGAGATTAAGCCACAAAGACGAGCCACCACAAACACAGAGGTCAATATGGAGCGCAGTTCAAACGTATGCATCTCCAAATGATTTCAGGTGGTAAACAATCATCACCAGAATTATCACAATCAAACAAACCTCTGAAAGGCTGAAATCTACATCTAATCTGTATATATCCATGATTTTAGGCTTTTAACATTTCCTTGCTTCCTATATCTCAGCTAAAAGATAGGAGTGAATGTGGCTCTGATGGTTTTGCTACCTTTTGATCTATATATTTATTGTCCTCAATGGCGGATCTCTTTGAGTGGTCACAAGAGGAAGAGGAGGCAGAAGGGAGTCTGCGGAAAAGGCAGCTGGGGTCCTGCTGCTGCCGGTCAATAAACTGTTTCATGAAGCTCTCCCTGTGATAAAAACACACATATACACCCACACATGTACACCACAGCATGCAAACCTTAATTATAATAATTATTTTTTATAATTAACCTATAATTTTTTCACTGACTAAACCAATCTACCTTGGTTGTTACAATATAGATAATGGTAAAATAAATAATACTTTGCTGTTTGTAGAATAACAGAAATATATAAAAGAAAAACTACTGCAAATATTAAAACATTCAAGCTATGTATATTTTAGAAAATTCTAAAAAGAAAGGGAAAATATTTTAAAAATTTTAAAATCCACTTTTCTCCAATTACAAGATTTTTTAACTCTATACTCCTCCACAAAGTAGTGTAGAGCCTGTGTCTTATGTTAGATCTGTCTGGCAACATCCCAGAAACGAACTAACAAACTAACTATTTATTTATTAATTGATTGATTCATTGACTGTAGATGAAAATAAAAACAATATTTTATAAAAGACATAATTCAAAGTTATGTCTCACATTAAATTCTTTGTTTATCGTCCAATGAAACACCTTAGAGGTATATAATGTTGAACAAAGTACTGATGGCATTGCCCAAGGAATCTTGTTCGCACTGTAATGGCGAATTACAGCCTAGATCAATCATCTAACTTTCAGAGCATACTTCTGTTGGAAATTGTGCATAACCTTTTGCAGAAAAAACACCAAACTGATGTTTTTAGTTATTTTCACTTTGATATGAGTGGGGGTGCAACTGTATAGCAACATCTGATGTTTTGTTGCTTTGGCAACAATACCATTGTCATAATACACCCGTGCCTGGTTATGCCCATTTTGTGTATGTCTGCCATGTCATTTGGTTTGTGTTTCCTAGACTTGTCCTGTACTTTGCACCATTAGTCAAGTAATAAACTCATTAACAGGTTGAAGTGTTTTAGAGCAGAGAAACTAAAATCTTCTTCTAAAATGATTAAAGCAAGAGTAGTCCAGGAACTCTGTTATAAAGAAAAAGAAAATGGAAAAAGTAATTTCTAGTTGAGTATACTGGAGTAGCTTAGGTGGTATTCAATGTACTGCAACAATCAGATGAACAGAATGAAGGCCCATACGATACCTAATCCTGGGTACAGTGAAGTCTGATGGCAGTTTGGAAATCTTCACCATCTGTGGTCTGTTGGGGAACTTCTCAAAGATACGCAAACGCAGGGGGAGCTTCTCTTTTGTGTCTGCATTGGCCTCACTCTGCTTCAGCTGCAGAAAGTTTACACACAAACCAACTTTTATTGAAGAAAAAATGCCAATTTATGGAACATTGAAACCATCAGACACCATTGTTTTAGTTTAACTCAGACATACACTGACACTTTCTAAAAAAAAGTGATTTTGGTAAATTATAATTCATAATAGGACCTCAAATAATACACATATACAAATTCTAATAAGAATAGTTTCTCAGATTTAACTGTTATTCTGGTTTCATTTAAATAATTTGTGAATAAACAGCATCCCTCTTCCAGTGACGTAGTTCCTGCTTGCTGAGTTGTTTGCCGCAAGTTTCTGCCGGTGTTGACAGCTAAACATTAGATTGTTCTACATTTAAGCACTGATCTTATGCATAGCTTATTTTATTGATTTTTTTCATACCATCCACTATATTCTATTTTTTTCCAATGAGGAGTACATTTCCTACCCCAGACTTACGACAACAATTAGTGAAGACTTTTTTGCACGTGACTAAGGTATGTTCAATCACCATGGCTACCACTCAGTTTGTCCAGTCTGTTGAGTGCAGCAAGTTCAGTTATTCTACCTCCGTCATTAGTAATAACTTTACATGTGACATGTGTATCTTCGTTAGCTCCCTGATGGAGAAGATTGCAGTGTTAGAGGTGCGCATCCAGACTCTAGAGAGAGATAGTGATAGTGAGTGTAGCATAGTCTATGTAAGGGACCGTCTGGAAGCCTTAGGTAGAGATAGTAGCCTGACGAATTGGTGACCATGCGTTGGCAGCAGGGTGCTGAACATAGCAGGTAATCTCAGGGATCTAGGCAAGCATAGGTACTCAAAAATAGCTTTCTATATAGTAACATTATAGAGGTGTGTAAATTAGTGAAGGCAATGCCCAATGCTATAATATGCTCTGGCCCTATACCAAGATGACATGGCAACATGGCCTACAGCAGGCTGTGGTTGCTGAACTGCTGAACAAAGCTGGCTTGCTGGGACGGGACGATATCCATCCCACTCGGGAAGGTGCAGCTCTCCTTTGTTGCAGTATAGCATGTAGACTCAGAACAGTTAATCGGTGACAATCCAGAGCCCAGGCCATGGAGCAATCAGACAGGCTAAACCGACCGTCTGCTAGCTGTATAGAGGCGTCACCCAGGTTGCAACATATTCAGATTGTTTCTGATGCCCATACTAAACAACAATATAGAAATACTCAGAGTTCTAGTAAACTAATAAATATAAAGGTAGATCTAACTGAATGTAAAGTCAGCACCTTTGGTCTATAGTTAGGACATTAGATCTCTTATTTCAAAAGCCCTTATTGTTAATAAAATTATCTCTGATCAGATGTTTAATATACTGTGTCTAAAAGAAACTTGGACCAAATCCAAAGAGTATGTAGCATTAAACGAAACGAGCCCCCCTGGATATAGCCATCTACACCAGCTTCATCCATCTGGCAGAGGAGGTGGTGTCTCAGTTTTCACTTTGTTTTATTCACTTTGATAGCCTCGACGATCCTCTCAGTGCAGCACTCATATCCATCCTAGATTCAATAGGGGTTTATCAAAAGCTCATAGAACCCACTCACAATGGTGGTCACACCCTAGATTTAATAACTCTTGGTTTAAATATAGAAACTGTAGTTATAGTTTCACAGCCCCCTTGTATAACAACCACAGACACACACACACACAAACTAAAACAAACTGCAAACTACAGCGTAAATGGCATCAAAATAAATTGGCAGTATTTACAATAGTATGGGAGGAGAGTCTCCCAAACTACAAAACAGCTCTTAATGCTGCAAGAGCAACTTACAGTATACCAAATATGAGAAATAACACTAGGTGTTCATTTAATACTATAGCAAAATTAACCAGAAATAAGGCTGCTACAAGAACAAGTATACCACCAGTATATAGTAGAAATCATTTCATTCACTTCTTTAATGATAAAATTAAAAATATTAGACACACAATTCAGTCTGCAAATTTAAATCCAGCTTGTTTAACAATTAACACTACAGATAATTATATTATCTTAGATCAACAATTAGATTGTTTTATACTCCTTAAAGAATCAAATTCATCAACATGCATCCTGGATCCACTACCTACACCCTTTTTAAAGCAAAAATTACCAACAGTAATTGTGACTCTTACGAGAATAATAAATTACTCCCTTAGCATCAGCTATGTACCTGAATCCTTCAAGCTAACAGTTGTAAAACCTCTGTTAAAAAGCCTAATCTTGACCCCTGACAACTATTGGCCAATATGAAACCTCCCTTTTATTTCCAAGATTCTAAAAAAGGCCCAGTAGTTATTCTCCTTCTTACATAAGAACAACATTCACAAATTGTTCCAGTCAGGGTTTAGGCCTAATCATAGTACAGAGACTGTACTGGTGAAGGTAATAAATAATCTTCTACTTGCATCCGATCAGGGATGTGTCTCCTTACTTGTGTTGCTCGATCTTAGTGCAGCTTTCGACACTATTGATCACATCACTCTACTAGACAGGCTAGAAAATGTTGTTGGAATTAGGAGTACAGCCCTTTTATGGTTTAGGTATTATCTGACTAAACGCTATCAGTTCATAGATATAAATGGTGATTCATCTACTCATAACAAGATAAAGTTTGGTATTCTACAGGGTTCCACTTTAGGACCATTACTATTCTCCCTGTATATGTCACCTGGGGAATGTTATCTGAAAGCATGGAGTTGACTTCCACTGCTACACAGACAACACACAGTTATATGTTTCAGCAAAGCCAAATGAGAAACACCAGCTTAGTGTAATTGGAGAATGTGAAAAGGACATTAGACAGTGGATGCTTCTAAACTTCCTACTGTTAAATTCTGAAAAGACAGAAGTACTCTTAATAGGACCACTTGCAGCTCAGAGCAAACTGTCCAATTACACAGGGAGAGCCATTCCGCTTCGTCCTGTACAGCAGTGAAAGACCTTGGTGTGAAGGTCAAAAAGGTTTGTTTTTTGCTGGTATCTTATGTTGCAAAAGTCACAGCAAGAGGCAGAGCTTTCTCTTATAAAGCCCTGCAGTTATGGAATAATCAAATATGGTTTGGGACTCAGACAGAATCTCATTATGTAAGTCCTAGTTGAAAACATATTTGTATAGTCAAGCGTTCTGTTAGTTCTAGACAAGGGGCAGATCCATATGGTTCTCAGGCATAGAGTTTTCTGATAAACTGGGATGTTTGGATGCTGTCACCCCCCAGTCTCACACATTCACTCTGGTTTGTTGAAGGTCGAGTGGATGGCTGCCTAACATCATGTCTGTGCTACCTCCTTGCTCTCCCCTTTAGCTATGCTGTCATAGAGAGTTTTTATTGAAACTCCTGCATGCATTCAGACCACAATGTCCATCATTCTTAATCACCTGCAACACTGAGCATCCAGTGCAACAGTCTCTCTTTCTCTCTCTCTCTCTCTCTCTCTCTCTCCCTCTTCCCATCCCCTCTCACTCTCATTATCTCTGTGTCCGATGAGCTACTCTGAGGTACCAGTGATCCTGTTCCACTCTGCTGCCTGATGCACCCCCTTCCTCCTACTGAGGACGGTCCATACAGGCAGAACCATGTACCACTTAATTCAGAGATCTCACCTGTACACAAGGATGTGCAGATTATCCTTCAAACTGGACTCATTGCTACTCTTAGTACTCTCTGTCTGTTTTCACTCTCCGGTGTCGACCATAGGAGGATGGGTACCCCTTATAAGCCTCCCAAGGTTTCTTCCTACAGTTTAGGGAGTTTTTCCTTGCCTCTGTCACCTTTGGTTTGCTCATTTGGTAAATCTGTAAAATCTGTAAATTATGTAAAGCTGCTTTGTGACAACGTCAGTTGTAAAAGGTGCTATACAAATAAAATTGACTTGACTTAACATGCTAGACCTAGACTAATCTATGTAAAACTTTAAAAACCACAGATATTAACATGTTCCTAAATGATACTACTTTAAGTAATTAGAAAAAAATAAAAAGAAGAGGCTTGCATGCTTTAGGGAGCTGCACGGTGCTGTAATCTAACACAGTGTGCCATACACTTTAATCATTGCCCAGCTCTATTATGCATTACAAAAGCTTTAGGTGATTAGCACTGTGCACTTTAGAGGCTCATCCTCCTGTCAGTCAGTCAGCAGAGAGCAAAGACAATCCTGGATGGAATCATTGGAGAACACTGCCACATAATAACCTCAACAAAAGAAGATCACAAATAATTCAGGCTTTGTACTTCCATCAAAGGGAGATCAGTAGTGTCCTTTGCTTTCGAATAGTCATCCATTTCCTTTGATAGTTGGATAAACTGATAGTTACAAACTTGCATCATAGCGTTTCTCACATGTATACCTCTCACTTAAAAAAAATCCCACATAATGGAAATCTGATTTCCTCTCACCTCTTTTTTTAAATAAAAACATTTGTAATTATTATCAATCTAAGTATGTAATTACCCAGAGTCAAAACATACTATTCACTCCACAGTCTAGAAACAGCCTCCATATCAACATCTAGATCATTTAAAACAGCCTGTTGTTTTCACATTTCACATACTGCCCGCATTGTGCTCTAAAGCATGACCAGGGAGTTAGAACATGGTGCTGTTCTCAAAACCTGTCCAAAGATGGCAGCAGCACACAGCCTGAATCAGTCCAAGCAGAAACCATCACCATCATGCCATTTAGCAGGAAAAAATAACATCAAAGCAAATTAACAGCACAAATTCCATTTCCATGAGTCGCAATAGTCGCACAGCAAAATATATATGCATGCAAGCAGGCACAACTGCACAAACTGGCCGAACAAAGATGAATGTCTCGATTTAGGACGGCCAATTATATCAATTTAATTACCTATGAAAGGGTCTTATTGAAATTCCTTGACTGGCACACTCTGTCTGGAAGGCTGCAGATAAATCTGATGCATTTCTGATTAGGGACAAGAACCACCAAAATTGAGCGCTCTGATGAATGCTTATCATTGGAAACAAGCTGCCAGTCTGCACAATTCCACTCCGTCTTTGCGTGGCCACCAAAAGACCCTTCCGGAAATGAAAAGGGGGGCTTGAGAGAGAGAGAGACAGGAGGGAATGAAATGAAAAGGAGAAATGCTAATCTGTTTATTGCTTTCCACAGAGCAACGGAAGTGCAGAGCTTGGCAAGTAAAGAAATATTTCGACTGCCCAGGGGTCGTTCTAATGCAAGCCTCAAACACAGAGCCATGGAATTTGCTGGATGGGTTCTTAATCATTTGCTGCGTTCTTGTAGGCATCGCTGAGCTCTGATGTTCTATAGCTGAGTGTCGTCAAACAATTGTCAGAAACAGAGACTCTGAGTGACGAGTCACAGAGGAACCGTGATGTAAGAAGAGGTGAAACACCAGAGTGGTAGAGTTGTGTTATTGCTGTTGAGAGCCTGAAGTGAGGCACCAGGGTGCTAGGCATCAAGGTGGAGTGGGTGTCGTGCTTGACCTGCTACATAAGCAGCTCATGGTGATTCCATGACTCTGAGCTGAAAGTCCTTCAGGAGAGAAGCAGTGGAGAATAAAACACCTCTGCAGCAGTTGGTTGCCAAAACCAACCAATTAAATGCTATTTTCCATGGACCATCTTATGACATGCACCTATTTTATTGATTGTATTTTTCAGATACACATTTACTGACTTAATTGATCAGCAGTCTTTTAACCCAAGGGTTCCCAACCGTTTTCACCCCACAACAAACCCCGATGAACAAACTGTATTGGATCTTGAACTGATTGGACTGATTATATAAATATTACAAGCTTACTGTGTCACACTACCAGTCAAAGGGTTTAGAAAACCCAGCTTCCCAGTTTTACTGGTACAGTCTGATTACAGTGAATAACCTTAAAATAATAAGTGGTTAGAATAAATAAATACATCATAAATAAAACATTTAGGTCACCAACAACTGAAATATGTAGATTTCAAAGACAACAACCTTACAGCTTTCTCTCAGCAAAGGAAGTAAATTAAGTCTTGAAGGTTAATACAAACAATTCCCACAGATGCCCCAACTTCAGCTAATGAACTACAAAACTCTCGGTCTGAACAAAGGCAGAGATGGAACGCAATCTCTGATGCATTATTCACACAATATTGTGATGCAAGAAGTGGCATTGTATATCAATTCATCAATTTCTCATCACAATAGTGAGAAAAAAGCAAGAATCAAAGACATCAAAAGAGCAGCAGAGTCTCCAGACCTTTACAGCTGTTTTGTTTGTTTGTTTGAATTTACACCACTTAGGATTACTATTTAATGTTATCCACGGTTATTAAACGCTTAAATTATAAGCAAAACTGGACAGAATGGGTGTTCTATTGCTTATGCATTTTTCCCGACCAATCAAAGAGTTCCACAAGTGTAAATTGCTTTATTTTGTAAGTTATTGTCACAGAATATTCTCTCTCTCTCTCTCTCTCTCTCTCTCTCTCTCTCTCTCTCTCTCTCTCTCTCTCTCTCTCTCTCTCTCT
>JBBIGC010000002.1:8644915-8658520 GCA_037576955.1 Lepidarchus adonis
CTCTCTCTCTCTCTCTCTCTCTCTCTCTCTCTCTCTCTCTCTCTCTCTCTCTCTCACTCACTCTCTCTCTCTCTCTCATATAGTGTCAGTGTCATTCTGGTGTCATCCATTACATCTGGTAAACAGTCTCCAAAAGGTGAGTACCTTGCATTGCTGTATGGGGTGTAGGTCTGAATTTTAATAGATGAAAAACAGCTTACAGTTTTCAACATAAACGTGTATCATTCAAGCACACAAGCTCAGAAACCCATCAGGGTTGTCTGTGATTGGCCAGTAAAATGTGTTTTGACAGTCTGCAATTTAAACCATTGGTCAAAGGTCAATATGATGATTAAGACTGATTATTGTGCAGCCATAAGTCTTGGCCTCTGGTGGACTAACCAGTGTTGACAATGTGAGAGACTGTGCATAATATAAGATATTTTACAGATTTTGTAACAAAATGACACTTTTAAGATGGTCCATAAATTCCATTCTTCTATCCTTTAGCATGGAAAATATTTTACATAAAGACATGACTACTTTAATATCTTATTTTCTATGTTTCCATCTCTAATTTGTATTTTGCAACTTGTGCAACTTTGGCTTCCCTTACATTGCCTTAACTTCCTGATGAGAATATTTTATATATAGTTAATTTAAATACATATATTAGTTTTATCGACAGACCTTTTGAAGCATTCAAACACCTTGTCATGAACAATATTTGGTTGGAAACTGCTAATGCTTACTTGATTAGCATTGATCCTTCACATTACATCAACATAGCACTTCTTGAGTCAGTAAGCATCCCCCCAATAGAATGCTGAGTTGTAACAAGTGAACATGCTTAATATTTACAAACTATATGTTACTGTACAGTGAGTAAATCTGAGGAGTAAACTAGGAGCGAAAAGAGAACCTATACCACAGGATCCTTTGCAAACACAATCAATTCAGGCTAGTCTAAAAGTAGAAAATGTATCTCATAAGTGGCTTGATTACCCTAGACCACAAACTCTGGCCCACAGTGTAATTTTATTTGGCCCACGAGACAATATCACATGACTACTAGAGTTGGCCATCTGTATTTTACAGTGCATGGATCGCTAATACTACTGCAGAGTGCAGTACGACACGATAACTACAAACCCCAGAATGCTTTGCGTGTCGATCAGGCGCTCTTCTGTTTACAGTTGTCATAGCGACCTTATGCTAATGCTGGCACTGTGCTACTCCCTTTAGAAAACAGGAGTGTTCTGAACAGGTAGGAGGCAAAATATCTTAAACATTAATAAACTAGCGTCCAAAAAGAGATGCCAGGTATCTGGCTTGGACACGAAGTAGATCAGTGTGCAGCAAACTGAGCTATAGTTAACATTTTCTTTCTTCACTTTTTCTTGCTACTCCAAGACATGGGCTTGAATGGTGGCATGCTCATTAAAAGATATTATTATTAGTTTATTGGTTTATGCTTGCTATTTTATTTAAAATGTATTGTTAGCCTGTAGAATATTACTGTTGAAATATAAATCAGAAAGCTGCAAATAAAAAAAGGCATACAATTTTAATATACATTTTATTTAGGAAATAGCCATTGATATGTATTTTTTATTCGAAATTCGATTTTGCATGTGTGCAGTATTAAGTTATCTATTGCATAGTATTAAGTTTTCAATATTCAATATTTAAGCAAAACTTGTTTTGGTTTATATAAAAAGGTTCATTGTTATATCTGTGTAAAGAAGTTTTCAATAAATATCAAATTATTAAAATATAATTAATTATTAAAATTCAAATATTACATTTGAATTACAATTACATTTTGGCCCACTGTGTATTTGAGTTCGACACCCCTGCCCTAGACTGTAGACCAGGAATATATACTCATTTATACTCATATATTTTCATTCTCATCACATGAAACCAACATAAAAAATACAAAATAAGCAAATAAGAACACTACACAACTACAGATACACACACCTGAATTTTAAACCCTCTGGATATACTTCACAGGCAGAAACAAGGAGATCGAGAGATAAAAGGCAACACCTAACAATGGTATTCATGAACTGGCATCTTGTTCTGGGAAGGACCAAATGTCAAGACAAGACACAATTTGTTTATCTCACCCCTCCCTAACTGAGTCTGTAAAAAAACCCACCATGCATCTTACTGATTACAACGTACAGCAAAGCCCAGGAGAAACGAGTGGCCTGCACTCTTGACCTTTTGCTGTGTTTTTACTTAATGCTGGCTGCTGCCTGAGAAACTTCGAAAACTGCTACAGTCATCCCTTCTAGTCTTGAACTAGACTTGTGCTGGGCCAAAGCTGCATTTCCCAAAGATTTAAAACAATCTCCACGTTTGTTTCAAGATGACCGCATTGTATAAGAGTAACTGTTTTAAACCCTCACCTGTCCCCAAGGCCCCAATCAATGGTTCTTCAACAGGATGGTTGCAAGTGAATGCTCTGCTCAGCAGCTTCTGATTAGCTTTCACCCGGTTTCGCTCAGAAACACAGCCTACTGCAGAGAGAACACACGTTTCCCTGCTATTTACATCCCCCGTATAAACAGCTCAACAGAGGAAGCCATGCGGCTCCGCTAAACCACGTCCTGCCTACTTGCTCATTCCCGGTCGACGCTTGAGGCTCAAACAAGACTCAGTGCCAGAGCTTTTCTGGGCAGTTTCAGGGGCAAACAGGACAAGTTATGCACAGACCTGGCTTTAACATGCAATTTATGCACCCTCACACACACATGCAGGGGACGATTGTGAAAAATCTTGGGAACATCACACAAGAATGGTGTTGATATTGAAAGTGCAGCTGATAACATATTCCTATCAATTGTTAAAACTTTCCCAAAAGGAAACTACTGGACTTTTGTTTGAATGTCTTTCTCTAGGCCTGAACAACAGTCCAAGCACTTCATCCAAAAAGACAGCCGAGGATGGTTAACAGGAGCAACCAGTGACATGAGCAGGTAAAATAGGAACAGCTACTGTTTTGTAGTGAATTATGGCCTGATTCTTGCTTAACATAAAACTTCTGTTGCTTAAAAGTCTGTGGCCTAGGTTGTCTGATTCTACCGTTATTGACATTTTAATTAGAAGAAAGATCTGGCAGGTCAGTCGAGAAACATCCACACTGAGTCTACAAGGCCTAGCTTTGAAGAAAATGTGTTGGCTATGCCTACCACAGCACTATGATGGTTTCTCAAGCAATGCCTTCAGAGGGCTCCAAGGTCACACACATTCAAAAATCATTTGCAGCAAAGATTCCTTTAATCTTTTCATAATATTATGGACGGTAGATAATGAAAGACCTTAAATATTCATGCGAAAGAGCTATATTAACAAAATGCAATTAAGCTAGTCAGCCAAATTTTTTATGTCTTATGTCTTGTTACTTTTGCCAGTTAAAGGTTTAAGAGAATTCAATAACCACAAATGTTTAATATTTTAATGGGAGGTGCTACACTGCCACAAACAGATAAGTAAAGGAATAATGCAACTGTGTTGAATTCCAAATATTCTGTTTTGCAGCATAATTTATATACAAACTATAGGAGCTGAGTGTATACTATATACTGATTTTTAGTCACTGGTAAGTATGAAATAAGGTGGGAATTAGATACAGCAACAGTTTGCTTCCTACCCCCTACCCAATGGTTCTTCCCTAAAGGTTCTACTGCGCAAAATATGCTTCAGTTTACTTCAAAAGAAAATATTTATTAAACCAAGCCAGGAAGCAAATTTCACCTTTGACTCAATCAATAAAAATTGCAATGTTATACCTCAGGTTCATTAGTAAGGGTTCAACTGCATTAATCACATAAGGTGACCCACACCACACTGATTGGGACATTTATATGACAATATTAAAACCATTTTTTTTAGGTTACTACCTAAAGCAATTAAAGGACAGGGCTGCTGAGGCGTCTTCATTTTTGTATTATTTTAAGAGGTTTGTAGGCTAATATTTTAAGTGGGCATATGTGACACTCAGTCTTCATAATGAGGAATCAGATGTGCCATTTCTCATAAATCAGTTCAGTACTAGCTTAGAGGCTGAAATTAATGTGATGGCCTTCAGACATATTAGGGTGATCCATTCACCCCTTTTCACACATTCTTTCCAATTTCAGGGTCGGGTGATTGCCACATTAGGTTTTTTTCCAGGTCATCCACCTTTGTGAAAGACTAGGCTCTTATTATTGATCAATCACTTCACGCTTTGCAGCACGTTCTCAAAAACGACCATGGCAGACACTGCTGTAGGAGTTATAGGAAAAGAAAGCAGCTTTGTGAATGGCCAATCTGCTCACCTGCATGAATTCATTGTCCAAATCTACTCCACAGACCATTAACCACCTTAAGCCCCAGCTCAGGAAGTATAAACTGCACAGATCCAATGTAGACACAGGCAACAATGCACAATGGCATGTGTGTGAGTGCATGAGCATGCGAAGTGAAAGTTATTTGTTATTATTATGATCACACTCAATCACACACAAAGTGCACCACAATGAAATGTGACTTCTGCATTTAACCCATGACGTGTACACATGGAGTAACGGGCAGTGTACACTGCTTAAAGGTATTTCAGTGGTGCCCAATATGGGAATTGAACATGTGACCTTCTGATCTCAGGGGCAGTCCTAACCACTACACCACCACTGCAATTATTACTACTATAATAGTAGTCTTATGAGTTTTATAAATATTTAAATACATGTGCGAAGTATAAAGAAAGGCCACTTTAGAGCCAAACCATTCTATGGACTTTTGACAGGAACTGCCCACTAAGGAGCTCCCCTAAGACCTAGTTTTTATTTTCATGGCTGTTTCCATTCACACCACCACTAAAGTGACCAAAGCTGGCTATAGCAATCAGACTATATCAAATATATCAATATAATGCTGCATAAAGATATAGTAAAGCTGTTGCATACATTTTTAGACTGGCTATTGTTTTTATGGCTAATGTCTCACACATCACTGCACCATTGCATTACTCATGGTTCATATTGTGGTGGAAAAGTTTCTTTCCTAAGATAGGAGCTGTAAATTTTCCTCTATTTAGGATCTTTAGTCATACTGTGTATTGCAGTGCAGAATCTCATTATTCTATTTAGAACCATTATTCTAATGCCAAATGCATTTGAGATCATAGCTGCAAGACATTGCTAGTGGAAAGCTAACAACCATGCCATCAACAACAATAATTGTTTACAGTATGGATATATGGATAAATAACCACACCAGACAGTAAGTGCTGGTTTTCTCATTGTGGCCTCTCAGAGTTTACTTATTACAGCCAAAATGTATTTTAAACCAAAAATATATAATAAACCTGGGAAGATAATCATTATATAATGATGAAAATGATTCAAACTATTAAACATAATGTTAACTTTAGCCATACTCTCAAAAATGTAAGCACAATTTTGTACTTTTTGTACACATTTGGTACTAGTTTGGACTGCAAAGCAACATTTAGCAAGAAACTGAGCTCGACCTCAGAGAATGAGAGACAGAGACTTTCCCCATAATACCTTGAAATATTCTGATTATAAAAATCAAACTAATTGTATAAAGTGTCTCAAGCATTAGACAGTATGCACACATTCTTCATGTAACAACTTTTGTTAAGTAAGATATCAGAGGCAATAGTTTCTCTACAACAATTTCATATCTAACAACTCTGGATGATTTTGTTTGCACATACAACCATTTAAATCAGCATAATGCAAAAAAAAGTGGATTTTCCCTTTAATTTGTGTTTGTGTGTGTGCTTGTGTGTGTGTGTGTGTGTGTGTGTGTGTGTGTGTGTGTGTGTGTGTGTGTGTGTGCATACTAAAGATATCTGGAACCAAACAGAGCATGCTCTCTATCTTGCTGAGGGCAGTTTCCTCAGGCTACCAAGATGGCAGGTGTAGTGTGGGAGGAGTGTTGAAAAACTTTTTCAGATACAGAGATTCAGAGAGAAAGAGAAAAAAAGGGACAGAGAGAAAGAGAGGGCGGGAGAGAGAGAGAAATAGTCCCTCTCCATAAATCTCACTTATTAGGCCAACGTAACACCACAGCTTAACACAACTACACACACCATTTGGCAGAACTTATCACGTGTATGCAGGAAAAAAAAACAACTTCTTTATACTAAAAGTGTGAAAGTGTTGTCATCCACAAGCTAGGTTAGTTTGGTTCTCAAGGAAAATGCTTTATTGAGTCATGCAACATTATTATACAGTACTCAGAAAAAGTCACTTTAGTTAAATTAAGCAGAGCATGCCAATAACTAATATGTAATTTCCAGATATGTAAACAGCTTAAAAGGACTTGGGTTGTTAATCTCAATAAATAGGGTCATTAAAACCTTCAAAATAAATAAAACAGTTAAAACATAAATTACATGTATTGTATTGCAGTGTGTAATATGATGGTTGCAGAAGTTGAAAGCATTATTAAGATTTTAATATTACAGGTGGAGAAGACGTTTAATAGGTAACAAGTAAAAAATGAGCTTTAACAGTGTAAAACTGGTGGCTGTTTGGAAATAAGTAGGTCATTGAAGCGCTTTTAAAGTATTAATATAGCGGTTTTATAATGACCTGATCAATAAATGTTAATAAAATGAATAACCACTGCACAGAGGCTCTTTAGAGCCTTATAAGATAAGCAGCTCATACACTCATGTTTGCATTTAGAAAGACAGATTTCTTGTCATACCCACAACTTGTTACAAAGGTGGTTAATGTTCTTTAAAAAAAGATGACTTTTCAAAAAGCTACCTCAGAAAACTTGTTGACACCTGTGAAGTGTCAAATTCTTGAGGCCATGTCAAAGATCTATGAGCATTAACTGTGATGCCAGATTATGCACAGAATGTCTTATTGTTGCCAGAGATGCTCTCAGGAAAATCTCACAGGAGGTAGCATTAGCTTTGATCACCATTTCAGATCTCACGTGTGTCTTCAGAAGGGTTCACATTTGTCAAAACCATGAAGTTTGGTGAGCTCTACAATTCTCCATGGAAAGTGAAAAGTAAAAAAAATGGAAAGTAAAAGATCTCATGTTAACATTCTTACTGCAGATAAATCTAAATGTTTGGAGATGCTTGGAATATAAAAAGCAACAGTTCATCAGACAAGTGGGTGTTGATGTATCAGAAAGCTTTAGCTGGCCTTGGATAGGGCTTGAACCAGAGTTCACTGACTATAGTCTGCTTGTTTGTGAAGAGCCTGAGAGAAAACTCTCATTCTTCTGCTGGTGCTGTATGTGGCACCTTCACAGCCAGCTTGCCCTAATTTAGGATCCGGTTAATGGGCAGAAGCATCCTATGTAATCCATCACAGCCCAAACCATGCAGTGTTTATTGATCAGCTGCTCAATGTTGGGAGGGTACAGGTATGTGTGGATGGCAGGAGGAAAGAGGGAAAATAGAGGCCATAGCTACAGCACTGATTCCAGCAAATGAGCAAATAAGATGATGAGGACATTTATCAGGAGGAGCAGGAACTAGAGTAGAGGAGGGTTTTCCCAATGAAACCAAGGTTTTATGGTTTCAGGAGTTTCAAACTCAAATTCGACCCGCAGTGTCATTTTATTTGGCCTGCGAGACAATATCACATGACTACTATAGTTGGACCGCCAGTATTTTACAGCGCATGTATCACTAATACTACTGCAGAGTGCAGTACAACATGATAACTACAAACCCCAGAATGCTTTGCTGGTGTTTTGACGCACGATCAAGACGGGACCTATAAACCCCCTTGCCTCTGTTGACAGTCGTCATAACGACTTTATGCTAATACCGGCGCTGTGCAAAATGGTGAAAAGAAAAGCAGAATACAGGAGTGGGAGGCAGAATATCTGAAACATTAATAAACTAACATCCAAAAAGAGATGCCTGGCATCTGACTTGGACACAGAGTAGATCAGTGTGTAGCAACCTGAGCTATAATTAACGTTTACTCTCTGCACAGTTTCTTGCTACTTCAAGACATGGGCTTGAATGGTGGCACTGTCATTAAATTGGTTTATTGATTGATGCTTGCTATTTTATTTCAAATGTATTGTCAACCTGTAGAATGTTACTGTTGAAATATAAATCAGAAAGCAGCAAATAAAAAAGGCATATCATTTTAATTGACATTTTATTTAAAATATGAATGCCATTGATTTGTATGTTTGATTTGAAATTCAGTTTTGCATGTGTGCAATATTAAGTTATATATCGCATAATTTAAAGCTTTGCTTGTTCCACATTCAATATTTAAGCAAATCTTGTTTTGGTTCATATAAAAAGGTTCATTGTTATATCTGTGTGAAGATTTTTTCAATAAATATTGTCCCAGGTTTAAATTTTGGCCCACTATGTATTTGAGTTTGACACCGCTGCTTTAGACTAATTGCAAGCATAGACAAGTTTCCCACTTTTATATTGTCTTTTTTTTTTTGCAATTTTCATAACTACAGACATATTAAAGCCACAATCATTACTGCCGTTACACTGCATGTGATCTGAACAGAATAGTCTGGGCAATAGAATAAGACAATCTGGATATTTTAGTCACTTTTCAACAGTGTCCTGATCAACTGCAAATTATGTTACTGAAACGTTGAAATATCTAGGATCAACAACAGTCCTTTTTCCATGCTGGGAACAACTATAGAAATTCCCAGTTATCTCTAAAAGCAACATCAGCACAAACTATTCACTGAGAGCCAACATATTTAACCATGACAGAGTAGCGGCAAAAACAAACCTAAATACAATGTCCAGAATTAACTACAGTGAAGTAAGGTCTTCTACCATTAGACAACAGAGTAGTTCTCCAAAGTCATGATTCAGACCAACAAATGAGTCTGGGTTTGGTAAAAGCCTGATGATACTTGATGCAATGTGAAATAGCAACTGTGAAGTGTGAAATGACCCAGTCTGGGGCTATTTTTCATGATTTGGTGTGAACCACTTAGTTCCAGTGACGGTAAATCTTAATCCTAGAACATACAATGAGAATTCTGTGCTGCTATGTGGTGGCATTATAGAGAAGGCACTTTCCTGCTTTAGCATGACAATGTCCCTGTTCACAAAATAAAGTCTATAAAAATGATCTGTTTAGAGCAGAGTGGAAGAATTCGACTGGCATTAACAAAACCCTGACCTTAACCCCATCAAACACCTGTGGTATGAACTGGAATGCTGTTTGTGAGCCAGACAAAATCCGCCAGTATCAGCACCCCAGCTTCACTAATGCTCTTGTATTTGAATGGAATAAAATCTGAGCAAATACATTCCAATACGTAGTGCAAAGCCTTGTCATAAAAAAAGAAAATGCTACTGTAGCAACGGGGGGGTTAGTTGCACACTAGAATGAACTGTAGTATACATTTCTGTACAATTGCAGGAAGGGAAATTATTTGGTTGATATTATTTGTGCAGTCGCTGCAAAAGCAATTTCCTCAGGGACAATAAAGTTTTTCTGATTCTGATTCTGAAGTGGCTTAATGAACCGTATGAAAGTATGAAGTTTCCTTCAGATTCCAGAGCATCATAGTCTAAAATAATAAGCAACACACACTCATTACAGAAAACAGACAAACAATAACTGAATCTTTTATATGAGGTCTCATCTGTGAATTATGGGATAGTATGAACCTATTTAATGTATACAATTAATAGTTAGTTAACCTAGTTAACTATAAGTCATTTTTACCTATGCCTTCTCAGTCATATCCTTTACAATATGTCCTTGGCTGTAAGCTAATACTAAGGCATTTGTGTTTTGTAGTATTTAAGTGTAATATAATATCCATATTCATACACTAAATGTGAGTACACCCCTAAGTGAAAATGTCCAAATTGTGCCCAACTACTTTTTTGTGTAGATACTTTTAATTTTTTTATATATTTATTATAATTATAATATTATTTTATTTTGTCTTATTTTATCTTACCCACATGTGGGACAATAAAGGATTATCTTATCTTATCTTTATCTATTTTCCCTCCCCTGTCGTGTGACCCATTAGTGTTACAGGTTTGAAAGGGGAGCAGGTGTTTTAAATGTGGTGTTATCACACTCACACTCTCTCATTCTAGTCACTAAAAATTCAACATGGCAAAGAATCCTCTGAGGATCTGAAAAAAAACAACTGTAGATCTACATACAGATGGCCAAGGCTATAAGAAGATCACCCTGAATTTGAGCTGCAGCCTGGTTCCAAGACCATACAGTGGTTTAACATGATTAAAAATGATGCAGAAGAAAACCTGCAAACAGTTTGCTGAAGACAAGCAGACTAAAGATATGGATTACTGGAACCATGTCCTGTGGTCTGATGAGACCAAGATAAACTTATTTGGTTCAGATGGTGTCAAGCATGTGTTGCGGCAGCCATATGAGGAGAACAAAGCCAAGTGTGGCTTGTCTACAGTAAAGCATGGTGGTGGGAGTGTCATGGTTTGGGGCTGCATGAGTGCTGTCGGCACTTGGGAGACAGAAGGTGTTTAACATCCACCAGCTTTGTGATGTCATCATGGTGGAGTGGAAGAGGATTCCAGTGGCAACCTGTGAAGCTCTAGTGAACTTCATGCATAAGAGAGTTAAATCAGTGCTAGAAAATAATGTTGGCCACACAAAATATTGACACTTTGGGCACAATTTGGACCCATTTTATTTAGGGGTGTACTCATTTTTGTTGCCAACAGTTTAGATATTAATGGCTGTGTGTTGAGTTATTTTGAGGGAACAGCAAATTTACAAGCTGTGCACTATATCAAAGTGTCATATATTCAGTGTTGTGCCATGAAAATATAATAAAATATATAAAAATGTGAGGGGTGTACTCACTTTTTGGATATATTGTAACTACATAAACAAACAAAACAGTCAGATTTACAGTGTAATCAAGAAAAAAATCTGTGTTTTACTGAACTGTTAGCCTCCATATAGGTTTAAAAAATATTCAATTACAATTAAATATTTTCTAGTGACTTTTTCATGATGACGGTTGAGTAAAATACATATTTGATATACAGTTGATATACAATTCATAGTGTTCCTGAACTGTGGACATAAACCTGTACAATAAGCTGTACTATATAATATATAATCCTATATAATTGATCAACCACTGTAACTGACAGAATTACCTCATTGTAATGATTACAACATTACTATGGCATCTGTAAAGGGGTGGGATATGCAGCAAATGAACAGTCTATTCTTGGTGCTATGCTGGAAGCAGGAAAAATAAAGTAATGTAAGGATTTGAGCCATTTTTAAATGGTGATTAGATGATTGGGTCATAGCATCTCCAAAATGAAAGACTTGTGGGGTATGCAATAGATAACAGAGGTGGATCATGGAACCATGGCAAACCAGCGAAAGGTCATGGGCCTCCAAGGCTCAAAGATTCAAAAGCCAGCCCATCTGGTCAAACCCCACAGAGGAGCTACTGCAGCAGAAAAAACTTTTGGAGTGAACATGCTGATCACTGTACACCACCTAAAGAGTCTACAATGGTCATGGTTGGCTAAGAACATATGTTACCACCTGGGGAAGAGATGAACTATGGAAAGAAAAGAAGCCAGCAGATGCGCTGTGATGCTCAGGGCAGTGTTCTGCTAGGAAACCTTCAGACATGAAATTATGTGCAATTAATTTCTTGGTACCACATACCACAGCACTTCAAATGTCTTGTGAAGCTCTGGCTCAATGGATTAAAGCTGATTTGGCAGCGTGAGGAGGACCTATACAATAACAGGCAGGAGGTTTTAATTATATGACTGATAAACGTATAACTCTACTGCATTTCCATTAATTTCATGACTGAGTTCCCCAGTTAATCTTAATGTCCTTAAACAAAATGTATGTAAGTCTGTCTTGAGAAGTATTTGGCACATGTGCTGCTCTCAAGACTTGTAGGAGTTCTATACGGAGTGCGGGGAAGAAGGGTCATTTCTTCCCTCTCATTTAGCCTCTAATGAGGCATGCTGGTGCTGCATAGGCTATAAACTCCCAGACCACTTAGAGCCGCACCTCTGGCACCCATGAGGCCGGCTGGCAGGCTGCTTAGCATGGTGGGAGAGTGATGGAGCATGGCCACTGCTTCTCGCAGGCTCCTCTGAGGAATAACGCAAGGTGACATTGAAGCCGTTTGTGCCGTGGCGCAGGTCCCCTGTGTGGCACGATGTTGGCGTCTGCCGGTGGATCAGTGTCCCTTTGGCGGAACTGATCATGGGTTTTATTTAACGGCTCGGTGAATGGCAGGGCGAGCTGAGGGTGGGTTGAAGAGGTAAGTCGCGATACTTAGGGCTCTTCTGGTCAAGTTAATCTTTTCATTTGAAAAATGCTAAAACTAATGCTGTTGAAGGGAGAAAACTGGGTCAAGGTAAAAGGTGAGATGGGAACACACACACACACAGACTGTCTAGGGCAGCAGACATCTGGATCAGGTGCTGTGTGAGGAGGAAAGAGGAGGGGGGAGGGCGGAGCTTTATGAAGCCAGGGAAGTGTGTTCCAGTCAGCTAGACTGATGGACAGCTCTGTTACTAAGGGAGGTAGAAGGGACGTGCCTGTCAAATTCAACAGAGACTTCTGTGTACAGATCAACAGTCATGTCCTTTATGGTTTCAGTCTGTGTGTATATGTGTATTGGTGTGGCCCTGTGTGTGTGTGTGTGTGTGTGTGTGTGTGTGTGTGTGTGTGTGTGTGTGTGTGTGTGTGAGACGCTCTTTGGGGGCTTTCTGAAGAAGATATGCTTTAAGCCGATGAGGGCAGGAGACAAAAAAGCAAGCGTTCACTGTAGATCAAATTTACTGTCTCCACTGCGCCACATGCCGACTTAGACATTTCTCAGAAACTGCAAACCAGCTACGTAGGTGGATACTGTCTGCAGCAGGAGAGAGGGGCATATTCCTCTATTTCTCTGCCATTTCAGGCTTTTATTTGCAAACCTCTTGACTTAATTTCACAGCTGTGTTGGTAAGCTTTACAAGCTGAGTGTTTTTATGCCAAGCAGGGCCCTAACGTTCCTGCTCCTATTCACAAACAGTGGGATTGAGTGGGATTGCAGGCTGCAATATCAGTAGGACGGCATCACGCCTCCCTGCTGCACACTGAATACAAACAGACAACAGCAATGTGCATGAAGCTCCAGCACTAGATGGCAGTGCGCATAGATGTGAAAAGCCTAAGAAACAATAAACAAGCGCCAGACGTCACAACCTGTTTCCGAAATTCCGGTTTGGCCTCACTAAGTTAGCTGTGCTCAGAAACTCAAACCGATTTTTTGCGACCCAAATGGGGAACAAAATTTTTGCCAATATCTTCTTGCCTTGACATTTATGATATGCAATGCAACAACAAAAAAATAGAAAAGAGAAAGGCAAGCAGAGAGTTAAAACAAAGAGATGCAGAGGCAGAGAGATAGAGAGGGAAAGAGGAAGTGAGAAAGCCTGAAGAAAGGTGTAATTACTGACACATCCTAGAGTGTTCATGCTAATGATGACACCTTATCCTTTGTTGATACTCTGGCCACCTACAGAGAGAGAGAGAGAGAGAGAGAGAGAGAAAGAGAGAGAGAGAGAGAGAGAGAGAGAGAAAG
>JBBIGC010000002.1:8665647-8679256 GCA_037576955.1 Lepidarchus adonis
AACCAGGTGTGTTTGAGCAGGGAAATCATCAAACTGTGCAGGACACTGGCCTCCAGGACCGGAGTTTGACACCCCTGTCCTAGAGAGACTTTGTTAACATCTTTTCAAATACAAAAATCACCAAAATCTGTTTTTTCATCAATTTTTTTTTTGCCCACTGTGTATATATACTCTCAGAGAGAGTTAAAGCAGTGCTGGAAAATAATGGTTAAAATAACATTTCCATTTAGGGGTGTACATTAGACATTAATGGTTGTGTGTTGAATTATTTTGAGGGGGAGGCAAATTTACACTGTTATACAAGCTGTACACTGAGTATTTTACATTGTATCAAAGTGTCATATCTTCAGTGTTGATATCATAAAATATTTGCAAAAATATGATGAATGTACTTTTGTGAGATACTATATTAGCAGCTGATTGCTCTCCAGCTCACTGCTCCCACACCTGGGGAGGAGCGACTGCCTGTCAGTCAGCGAGGGGAAGCCATGCCTCCCCATGCTGGCGTTCAATAAACAGCATCCAATGCCAACACCAAATTTAGCACAGTACTCCAGCTGAACCTGAACACTTTGCTTTTCTGGAGGACAACAAATCAAATATGGATATGAAACATCTGCTGGTAAGTCTATGCAATGGAATATTTTCCTGAAAATATAATTTTTTATAGGATAATATTCCATTCCATAGTCTTATTGTCATTGTACAGTTATTCACAATCATACAGGACAAGCCACTGTACAATGTATGCAAATAAATAAACCAAAAAAAAATTACAGCAATTCCATCATCATCATCCATCATCCATCAAGAAAAACATTTTCTTCCCTCAAGCGGTGTCTTTTATAAGTCATGCCAACATGGACTGTGGGATATTTTAAATACACATTTGGTAGCCAGAGATAAATGGTGAGTACTGTGATATCTGCACACTTTGTCTGCTCATTGTCATTGTTTAATCCCTCTCTTACTATCTGCTCTGTGTACTTTTTCAAAAAATGTTTGCTATGCAGCTGTAGTTGTTTCCATCAGAACATCAGCAACATCCGAGCACAAGAGGCCTTGTCAGGCAACCCTGACACTTCCATATATAGTTACCCTATCCTGCAGTTAACTGTTCCACTGAAATGGAAATGTCAGTTCTATTTGTGGAGTCTATATAAAGGGTTTGCATGAAACAGCCCAAAAACAATCCAACTGATCAATTTTCCTAGCTCTCCTGAGGCCCAGTCATCAATCAAACTGAAATACAAATTGTCTCCCCTGAGTTCTGCCATATTCGACAGCTGTTCTGCTTGCAACGTTCATGAAACGAGACCGGGAAAGCAGCACACTTGGCAATAACATTACCTCACCCCCACTCTCTCAGCTCTTCAGTCAGGTATAAGGTGCAGGATATACCCCAGTTCAGTGATTCTCTTCTGTATCAGCATTGCACTGCAAGCTTCATGACTACACAGAGTCTGTGTCATTCAAACGAGAGGAATTCAGGAACAGTTACAAAAGGAGAGATCAGTATTAACAGTACTACATGGCAGGACAGGCTCAAATTTCAGTGTTTTATTATTGCATTATTAATGGGAAACTTTAACCATGCTTACATACCACATCCTTGCCTTCGTTGTTATTAAAAACATAACTACATTTTCATTTAATAGATTATAAACCCTTTAATAATACTGAGTGCAATGTTAAACTAACAGGATCCCAAAACAAATTGCTTTTAACACAATGCCACCGTTTCTTCCTTTTGAAACCAACTTATCTGTCAGTGGAGTCATTACTAAAATGGTCAGACTTCACAGTGACCCATCGGTAGGAAATCTTAAAGGCTAAGACTTTGCGATACACAGATATTTGCTTCAAAAAGTAATACTGTCATCTGAGATATTTTTAGATTAGCTGGATATTTCAAACCGTTATTTAATAACTATTAATTTAATTTATGTTTAAATTTACTCATGCTTCCTCATTTTTAAGTTTATAGAATTGAATATAACATACATAAATTATACTTATACTTTTCTACACCAGGTTGATAATTAATTTTTTTTTCTGACAATATGTAAATAAATAATATGGGACTGGCCTGGGACGGATTCCATATTCCTACTGAAGTGAAAATAAAAAAATGTTTTGAATATTGCTACTTCACAATCGTGTTTCCTGAATACATAATAATTTTTGTATATTGTTTTAAATAGTAAATCATTCTGTTTGTTTTCAGTTAAAGTTAAGATTTAAAAACATCTTTTTTTGTGGTGCAGAATTGACTCTCTCAACTTGCTTATCTTATATAATTTCCCAGTTGCCATTTCTCATTATTCTCTCACTACAATACCCAGTATGCATTATACACATTTCTTACACATAATTTTTTTGAAACCTTGAGCAGCTCAGTTAATCCTGCAGGATTTCCTAGTCATTGATCTATGGGTTAATAAATGTAATCAACATAGCATTAGTGAAAACCTTGGCCATCAAAAAGATTTTTCTTTATTAAATTTAGTGCAGCATGTTTTTGTTCAACATTTGGTTAGACCGCGAGGAGCTAATGTGAAGGTGCTAAATATTAAAATATATCTAACATAATTAAAAACGGATGGTGGAGTGAACCGTTATCATTTACATGAAACAAAGTTTGTGATATATCACATAGTAAATATGGGCTTTAGTCCCGAACCAGTTTTCAAACAGCAGCGGTGATGCTCTGTGTGTTTTATGCTATTGTAACAAGACCATTAATGTTACCTGAAAGCTATTTTAAATGTTGTTGCTGATCAGTGTGTAGGCTCCATTTTTAAATTAGAATGGCCAAAAGATCTTTATGTTTGAGCGGTATTAAGATTATTTTTAAGTTTATAGAAATGAATATAACATACACAAATTATAAGTATACGTTTCTACATCAGGTTGATAATTTAAAATATTTTTGTATCGACGACAGTGAGGGCATCTGGCAATATGTAAATAAATAATATGGGACTGGCCTACAAATTCCATATTCTTAATTAAGTGAAAATAAAAATGTTTTGAATATTGCTACTTCACAAATGTGTCTCCTGAATTCATAATATTTTTTGTAGATTGTTTTTTTAAATGTTAAATAATTCTGTTTGTCTACAGTTAAAGATTTAAAGACAGATCCTTATGCAGAATTTTGTGGTGCAGAATTAACTCGCTCATCTTATATAATTTCCCAGTTGCCATTTCTCATTATTCTCTTACTATAATATCAGGAATCATTTATTTAAATGGTTTTCTTTGTCATTATTATTTAAGTTTCTGCTTTTACGGCCTGGATTGAAGGCCTAGCTCACTAGTCACAGTTCACAATGAGAAAATGATTGATGCATGACAATTGTAAGAACTTTCGTATGTCCTTTGCCACTATATTTAGCACTAAGCAGGTTTTGAGCAGATGCCCGTTGCTCCATAAGCCTGTGAATGGCATAACCAACAGTAAAAAATGCAAACATTCTGTGTCTGGGAAATACTGTGATGCTGCTTCTGACTGCAATCACTTCACATTTGAGGCATCAGGGGGCCTTACCCTTTAAAGGCAGTTACTGATGACATTACCACAGTGAAGAGCAATCACTGAGAGCTACAAAAACAACCTCCAGAGAAACCCTCAGAGCTGTCGCAAAGCCACCAAATCAACACCAGGATACAAAAGGACAAAAGCCTATCCAGGCCTTATTTGTTCCACATCAGGCTGAACTAGTCTTGCTACAGTCAAGGTCAGTCTGTGAATTGCTTTGGGGCCAGCTGTTTATAAAAGCTCTCCTTCCTCTGTATTCTTGGAGAGCAATCATAATCTAAAAGTCTATTTTTGGTTTGCCCCCATCTGTGCTGGAAGCACCTGTAAAATAAGCAATTCTACAGCCCAAACAGCAGATCAGTCAGCTGTGGCTAAGGGAGAACCAATCTAGGCAGGTCTGGATGTTGGTAGCATTCCAAAAGAGAAAATGTAATACAGGCAGATACCAACAATTCTGGAAACATATCAAATTTATGATTTTTTTTACTGAAATTTCTAATTAGAAACAAATATACTGAGTAATTTAGTTTCATAAGAGGTGCAGAAACCGTTTGATATATACAAATGACCAGAACCATCAGACGTCAGGTGGTCAGCTCATCTGTGATAAGAGACCATATCAGTTCAAAACAATCTTTTGAAGTAGTTGCCTGATACTTGCTGGACTGAAAAAAGCTTTATGGTGTTCCACAGAATCCCATTTAAAGAGTTCTGTTTATTTAAAGATATTCTCTGAAGCATTTAGCAGGTGAGAATTCTTAACAGACTACTTTCTTTCAAAAGAATCTTGTTCTTTGTTTTCTTGTTCTTATCTTGTTCCTTGTTTTTGTCAATGTTATCATAAGTGTCACTGTTTCATATTGTAACATTTGTCTTTATTTTGTGATTGTGCTACGTATGTCTCGTACGTAAAGTATTCATCCATCCATCCATCCATCCATCCATCCATCCATCCATCCATCCATCCATCCATCCATCCATCCATCCATCCATCTCTTTTATTTTAATGTCTACTACAAATATCACTAAACTTAAACACTCATTTGCTGTACAATATTGTGATGCCATTGCAAAGATTTATCACAAATTAAAACAGTGTTGAAAATCAAAGGTTTTCCCAATTACTGTAGAGAAAGTTTAAGAATACACATGCAACTAAATTTTATTTAAGCATGTATGATAAATGGCATCGCTCAAGGGAAACAAGAGCTTCCACAAAGTAAGAACTGGTAACATACTGATATTCATAAAAACAGCAGAGCTCCAAAAAAACTGCACTGTTTTTCACTGCATTTGTCCATGGCAACAGTACTTCACCTGAATTTGATGAAAGCGGTGCCTTATTAATAATCACAGAGGGAACACTGCCAGTAATTCTGTAATCAGAGAACCATGCCATGTCATGCTTTCTAATGCTAATGAACTGATGAGTCATAGTTGCCGTTTGCTACAATTGAAAACAGTGTGCAGGGTGTAGACATATTCTAAAGGGTTTTCTGATGGTTCCTTTGATTGCGCACATATCTTCTTTGAAAAAGCATATCTTATCTCTTATCCACTGCATCGTTTGTCATTCAAACCTACAGGAGCTTGCTGCCACACCTCTGCAGGGTCTAAAACACTCAGCCCAGGCAACTCTTTCTCAGGCATTTATTCCAGAAACCAGTCTGAAAGCTTAAAATAGTATTTTTCTTAAGAAATTCCAGAAAGTCTCCATGTTGAGAGGATTTTCACATGATTTATCAATTCTACCATTGAAAAGGAACTTGGTGGCCACTGTGAAGCATTGTTTGAAGGGTTCTGTTAGGTCATTTCATCTTTGACAGTTGTTTTCTAGCCTGTGCCATTTTACTAGACTTCTAAAATGACAGATACAAATGCCTTAAGTACTATCATACCAACAGCTTCAGCCCTCAAATAGCTCAGGCAGGCTCTGCAGGCATCCTTAACACTTATTTAGACGTAAAGGTGATTCTTCAAGACCAGCCACTATGCTACATTTCTTTTTCTCCAACACATTACAGCCTGGACAGCTATACAAGTGGTCAAGTACTGTAGTAACTGGTCAAAGCAAAGCTAATTCAGGTTTTCTGCCAGCTTGCTCTGCCACCCTCATGCTATATTCAATGAATGGTTCTATTATCTGCCAGTATACTGCACAGCCAACATGTCACCACAGCTGCATGTCCACCACTAAGCTCAAGTTCTGAACTCTAGCAAAAGCTGTTACTTCACCACAAGTTCACAACCTTGATTTCCCCAGTAAAAAGGTGTTTGTGCTGCTAAGCTGTTGCATTTTACTGCTGCATTTTATACAAATAATAGAACAGAATGTACAATGCTGAATATAAATCCATATGGTTTATTCTTACTAAGATTATTACTTAAAATCAAATATGTCTTACATGTGTCTGCTAGCTTCAATAAATGCATCTCTCTTCTGCCAGCAGAATTGCAAATTCAATGACTCATTATATTTACAGTTCCAAAATCTTGAAAAATCTTAAATCTTAAAATTCACTATTCCACTTCTGTCCTTGAATTCACAGGGTTTGATTTTAATATAGGGCTAACTAAAAGGAAATGCCCCACTTAAAGGCAAACATCATTAAAAGTGCAATTACATAGTTAAGATAATATAAATAAATCTATTCATCAGACTGGTATGATGTGAAATGCACTATTCTGTAAAAACTAACCAAACTGTTGACGGTGATAGTTGTAAGAACCAGATAGTGAAATGCTTTAATGTTTCTAAAATGCAAAATATTGCATTTCATGAAATAGTTATACATGCACTGTCTATTGGCTGAGACTGGCTGAGTGGTTTTTTTTTTGGACAGTGAAGAAGTGCATGCAGGAGAAAATAATTCCCCAAAGGAAGCATTTTTATGAAATCAAATGGGTTACCTGTTTAAGCTTTTTTAGGTCTTCATCAAGCTCAAGATTGTCAAGAATTACAGCAACAAACAGACTCAGCAAGATCTGAAAGACAGTAAAGCAGAGTTGCAAAATTATTATACTTGATTCATAAAAGGTGCAATTTGCTTTATCTTCCAAATACACTGAAATGCATGATGACACATTTATAACACTAAACAAATCTAAAAATAAAAATGTCTATTTACAGAATAAAAATAAAATCATAGACAAAAGTGTTAAAGCCCTATTGACTGACTCCATATTGGACAATAGATTTACATAATAATTGTACAAACTACATATTTGTTAACATAATCCATAGTCTACATTATTTGTGTTGGGGTGATTGTCAGTCGCAGTATGACTCATTGGTTTGTCAGAATGATACAGAAATCCCCTTTACTGACAGTGTTCAGACTCAGAACAAACATAATTAAACAGAGATATACTGCCAGAATGTAAGCTAAGGTTACACAGTAATGGCAGGTTCACAAATTACAAATGTAAATCCTTACAGATGTGCAGTATATCTTCAAACTCAAATTTAATGTTACAGCATTGTAGTATTTTCTCAAATAAACCAATGTTTTATTAACTCAGACAAATGACCTTTGCACAATAACACAAAACGCAAAACCTGGAACCACAACACACTAGTAAAATGTCTATGACTTTCTCATATACATCTTTCTATTTTCATTTTATTTTCTGACAGGGAATAAATAAGTGATGCAGTCTCACTCTGATAACATGCGCCGTCTGTTCACTCATTATTGTTAAGCTTGTGTTCAAACGTCAGATTTAAACAGCAGTTATTCACTCATTTCGTCTTGTCAAATTTCCAACACAAGAATACAAGAAGGGCTCCCAACCAGGGTAAGTGGCAATTACAGCCACAGTGAGTTGGCAATCAAACAAAAATGGTTGATAAAGAAAATTATTATGAGATATGTAGCCAACCTGTTCAGACATACAGTGATGCATCATTTATTACAGACAACTGAGCAGAATGTCGAATGTAACAGAGTCAACCCTTTAATTTGGTGGTCAATTACCATGAGGGAGAGATAGGAATAAAATGTATGAGCAACATCATGTTACATAAGTACTTTTTAATTTTTAACACCCCCAGCCCCTCTCTGTTTCCTCCATTTAGTCTATAGCAAGATAACCTTGGCAACACACTCAGGCTAAACACCGCTACTGTGATTCATTTATTTGCGAAACCTGGTATCTAGAGAGTATTTGAGTGTTGCAGTCAATGGCAGGTGGCGGGGGTGAAGAAGTTATGTGAAAGGTGCTCTTATGGCTTTATATTATATGGTAACAAATAACCAGATAATGATTTCAGTATTCAAACAGTGGCACATGGAATGGAGTAGCTGTGCACATCTCTGCACAATAGAGTAAACTTTAATATGAATTCAATGTGAGCAGAGTGTTTTTACCAGAGTGGCAAATAGGTGGTAGAGAATGAAGTAGATGGCCACCACTGGAGCCCACATGTGTCCCACTGCTACCAGGGTTTGGTCCATGACGTCCACCCATCCTTCCTGAGTGAGGATCTGAAACATGGACATGAAGGCCTGTGGGAAGACAACACAGTGACAATGAGTCAGAACTGCCTCATTATACTTCCTTTGTATGTGACA
The DNA here is from genome assembly GCA_037576955.1 of Lepidarchus adonis. Classification (NCBI taxonomy): domain Eukaryota; kingdom Metazoa; phylum Chordata; class Actinopteri; order Characiformes; family Lepidarchidae; genus Lepidarchus; species Lepidarchus adonis. The sequence continues at coordinate 8,673,766 of JBBIGC010000002.1, forward strand.
TACTGTATTCTGCTCACACAGACATATAGGAAGGGCCTGTAGTCTCCAGGAGAAGCTTCATAATGCATCTCAATTTCAAAGCTGTGGTTTAATAAGGTTACACTGACTGGCGTGTACCAATATGGTCTTGATTTTTTAGTGAGCTATTAATACAAATCAATCTAAAATTAAGGCTGTCACTCACTTCTCAGAAATAAATATGATGATGACCTAAGTGTTTGTTTACTAGTCTCTAATAGTAAGAAACACAGAATTGTGAGCACATTCATTTATATGCATGTTTAATTATCTGATGCACACAAAAATATACAATGACCAGTCATAACACTACAGCAACATAAACAGGTAAATAACATTATAGGTGGGATCAGACTAATTTGTCCAGCACATTTTACAGATGCTGAATGACTGAGAAGAGGTTTAAACAGTACAATTTTCCTCAAATTATTTCAATTATAGTCAATTTTTAAAATTAAAAGCTTTAAACACTGACATGTAGAAATCACACAACACTGACTAAAGACATTTACAAAAACACTGTTTTGTCAGATCTATAAATAATTGTGAATGGCCTTGGTCAAATGACAGATTTTTTTTTTTTTTTCAAGTGAAAATATGTTTACATCTACAAAGAACAGTGGAGATAATAATTATTGTACCCCTTGCTGATTTTGTAAATTTGCCCAATAACAAAGAAATTAACAGTCTATAATTTTACTTTGCACTGAAAATGGGTGATGGATGGGTCTTCCAGCACGACAGTGACCCAAAGCAAACAGCCAAGGCAACAAAGGAGCGGCTCGAGAAGAAGCGCATTAAGGTTCTGGAGTGATCTAGCCAGTCTCCAGACCGTAATTGCATAGAAAACCTGTGAAGGGAGGTGAAGCTTCGAGTTGCCAAGCGACAGCCTTGAAACCTTAATGATTTAGAGCTGATCTGCAAAGAGGAGTGGAGCAAAATACCTCCTGCTAGGTGCGCAAACCTGGTCATCAACTACAAGAAAAGTCTGATCTCTGTGCTTGTTAACAAGGGTTTTGCCACCAAATACTAAATCTTGTTTTGCTAGGGGATCAAATACATATTTCACTCAATGCAAATCAATTTATATATTTAATATAATGTAATTTTCTGGATTTTCTTTTTAATATTTTATCTCTCACTGTTAAAATAAGCGTACCATTAACCTGTTTATTTCTTTTTCAATGGTCAAACTTACAAAATCAGCAAAGGGTTAAATAATTATTACATTCACTATATGTTTTCTTTTCTTTTTTGCAATATGGTAAATTATTATAGAATTAGCAATTAATTTAAAGATGAATACAGTCAACTGTATTCAAACAATATATACTGTATACACAGGTACTTCTAAAAAAAAAAAAAGGAGTATGTTTAACAAGTAGCATGTAACATCTGCAGGCCATAGTGTCTTCTACTTCCTGCGGCATGCCTTACGACAAAACAACGAGATTTAATTCCAACCAAATTCCTGTAAACATTTCTCTCAAATTGCACTGCTGTAGCTATATGGAGTGTAAACAGACAGTTTGAAAGTTAAAAAAAAAACAAATGTAGTGTTTTCTCCCATAAAACCTAAAAATAACCTTTGATTAGTAAGATTTGAGACTATTGTATTCTTTTTTTTGGAATTGACCAAAACATGTTGCCCAGTCTGTTATTTGTCTGGTCAGACATATTTGTATAATGTTCTACAGGGGATCTGTCATTAACTTCTGATAGAAAATAAATAACAGTTATACTTAAATTCACCCTTTTATATATTTAACACCTAACATAATAAAAAGGAACCTAAGCTAGACAGAAATATTGATTTGATTTATTTTGTGGTGTAGTGTATCGATATTGACTAATATGGAAAGTCAAATGAAGGTCTTGGTGAGCTAAGCCCAGCTGGCCTGAAGAAACCCCTAAAGCCTGTTTGCACTGGCGGCAGCCACGAGTCACAGATAAAGATTTTGCAACAGGTCTATTGCCAGGAAACAGGGTAAACATCATTATCTTCAATGGTTATCGTGCCATTCTGAAATAGGACCTTCAAAAGCCCTTAACAAGGGTTCATCTGGATCTTTTAGCTTGTTACTGTTCAACTCTTACTTAATGGTTCTGTCCCCTAAAACAATATCTGTCCAAAGATTAGGTAAGATCGACTAAGAAAATGTATCAGTATGTGGAATTTGAGCTTGAGCTAGGTTTTCAATCATTATATAAAGGACAGAAAATGATGTCTGTTTTATTGGATACACTGCAGTATTATCTGAGTAAATATAAACCATTGTATGCTAAAGTTTGGGCACCCCTTGATAAATAACAAATTTTGGTGATTTTGTAATTGAAAAGATGTTAACACAGTCTCTCTAAGGACATGGAAAAAACACACAATATTTTCAGCAAACATTGATTAACTCAGATATCACAGCTTGCAATTGCTTTTAAGAGCCAACCAAATCTTTAAATTCTTGTACTTGGGATTTTCTCCCATTCTTCTTTGCAAAAGGTTTTAGTTCTGTAATATTCGTCTTGCATGCACAGCTCTTTAAGGTCTACCCACAAATTTTCAACGAAGTTTTCCAAAATCTTCAGCTTGCATTTCTTGAGGTAGATTTTGAGGTATGTTATGATAATTGTCCTGTTGTAGTAGCAATTCTCTTTTCAGCTTCAGCTTTTTTACAGATGGTGTGATGTTTGCTTCTAGAATTTGCTGGTATTTAGTGAATTCCATTCTTCCCTCCACCTGTGCAATGTTTCCTTCACAACCCCAAAGCCTGATAGATCCACCTCCATACTTAATGGTTGGCAAGGTGTTCTTTTCATGAAATGCTGATACTTTTTTTCACCAAACGTGCCTTGGAGAACGTGCTGATTGTGGCCAAAGATTCTATTTTAACTATTTTACCTGTTCTGTTGTATAATTTTGACGGATTTTATAATGGGGATGCAGGTAAGGGTTTCTTCTGCTGACTCCTCCATGAAGGTCTTGTGGCACGATCCACAACCCCTCCTGAGTCTGCTAAATCTTCCTACAGGTTTATTGTCAAATGGGGATTTTGATTTGTCTTTCTGACCAGCATACAAGCAGATCTTTCAGAGTTTTCTTGATCTTCCAGATCACATCCTGGCCTCCACAGTTCCCCTGAACTACCATCTCTTAATTACATTTCTCACTGTGGAAACTGCAAGCTGGCAACGCTTTGTTATCTTCTTTTAGCTTCTCCTGTATAGTGGGCATCAACAACTTTCATTTCCTGTGAAAGAATCTTAAAAGAGTCTTAAAAGTCTTACACAGCTGCTTAGAGGAACCGACGATTGTTGAGTGTGTGCACAAGGTTTGAAGAGTCAGAGTATTTATAAAGCTTTGAAACCGGCACCAGATGACATTTACTAATGACAGCTGTTGCCATGCATCAGATCTAACAAGCTGATTAAGGTCTGAAAACTTGTAAAAAAAAAAAAAAAAAAAAAAATTTTGGACTTTGGAACTCTAAAGGTCCCCAAACTTTTGCACAGTGTCATAATAATGTTTTAATTTTTTTATTTGTGTTTAATTTATGCCATAAAAAAACTATGCATCAACATTTGTTGAAAATATTATGTATTTTTCCATGTCCCAGAGAGACAGTGTTAATATATTTTCAATGACAAAATCACCAAAATCTTTTATCAAGGGGTGCCCAAACTTTTGCATAAGACTGTAAGTACTTTGTAAAACAAATCAGTGTGTTGAGTTTCAAAACAACTAGCTAACTTCCACTAAAATAAATCATTCAATCTATAAAAGATAACATGATGGAAGACTGTACCCTTGGAAACGTGGTAAAGCGGTCCAAGTCCTCCACAAAGCAGAACATCTGTAGACTAATGGCAGACATGACTATGAGAAGACTGGCTGTGAACACCACCAGGCTGCCCAGTTTCTTCCCTGGGCCGAAGATCTTGTACACAAAATCCTCCAGCGCAGGTGAGATTTTGATCAGTCGCACCACTCTCAACACCTATAGCAAAGAAAGATGCTCAGAGCTTCTACTTAGTTCTGAAACATTACATAACACATCATCACATAAACAGAACTCCAAAAGCAAAAAAGATGATTGCTTTTCCTTTTCTCATTTTTGGAAAATAATGAAAGTAATTGATCTAGATTATCTTTATACAATAAATTACTACATTAATAAAATAAAATAACCAATTCCAAAAAAATTCAAGGGTACGAATCCTACCAATGCAGCGAGCCTGTGTTCAGAATTAGACTATTCATTCACCTGTTAAAAATTAGATTTGCTCCCATCGCTTGTTCATGGGAGAAATTAAAAAGCATCTTATCTTCTGACTTTGGTAGGCTTCTTTCCTCAAGTCATATGACTGTGTAAGAAGTTCCTTATTCCATACTTTATTAATTTTATTACCAAGTAAAATATATATATCAAATGTGAAGAAGAGTAACATTTATGATTAAAGAGATTAAAAAGAGTGTCTCTTCCCTGTGTTCTTTACAACAAATTAGATTACAAAGGCTTAGGTTTTTCTTTGGTGAGCTAGAAAAATCATGAACTGTATTAGCACCATTGTTCTTAACACCAGTGTAATATGCATTTGTGCTCACATTTATACTCAAATTTATGACTCAAATAGTGTTTTTATATAAGATAATCATTTTCCTCCACACCTGCCCTGAATTGCTCATTTTAATAAAGTATATGACTTAGTTCAGGTCAAGCTGCATGGTGAACAAATTGAGAAAACTGACTACAGAGCATTCAAAACAGAATAACCACAAAATATAGAAAAATATTGCAGAAGTAGATTGATCATAATCATGTAACCCGTGTGACCAAAAACAAAAATAGGCTTAATGATTCAGGTGACTCATTTCCTAGTTCAAAATAAGAGGATGAATCATGGAACAAGCTGTTCTGGGCGCATGTGTATAATAGTCCTGCACTCATTGAGAAGCTAAGAATATTTTGCTCATAAAGTGTGGCAACATGCGGCTGGCGCACCGCTCCTCCTGTGGAGAGCACAGAGGACTGAGTAGAGTGCAGGTTGTGTCTTTAATGAGGCAAAGAAAAAAACAGCATTAATCCCATCTCCCTCCAGCTGCCTAGAGCCACCCTCAGTTAGCTCCACCACAGCAACCAGCAGTCTACATTATTACCCCACATTAGTGCCTGATTAGCTTTGGACCACCTAGCAGGTGCTGCCACCACACTAAGATCTTTCATGGAGAAAATATTAGTAGATTAGATACATGGCTGAAGTAAATCCAAGCAAGTGATAAAAGTTAAGATAAAACAAAATTTGTTACATATTGCACATACCACAAATCAGAAATCATGGAGGGAGTTAAAGAGTCTGATGGAGGGAGTTATTGTGTAGATGAGTGACAGTGGGAGGAGTTTAAGAGTCTGATGGAGGGAGTTATTGTGTAGATGAGTGACAGTGGGAGGAGTTAAAGAGTCTGATGGAGGGAGTTATT
>JBBIGC010000002.1:8692480-8712803 GCA_037576955.1 Lepidarchus adonis
TGCCACTGTCGCTTTGGCTCATTGGGGCTCAGACCCGGATTCTATAAACTCTGTAAAGCTGCTTTGTGACAACGTCACAACGTTGACTTGACTTGACATTATTTGGACAATAATTTGTGGTTTCACATTTTTTTACTGCAACATTCAACAACTCTCAAATATCTAATCAAATATCACCCTTTATGTTCATATCATGTAGCCCTACTCAAGAGTGAGAAACACTTAATAGATGGATAGATGCCTAGAGGACTCCTGTCTGCCCATTATCAGAGTAACAGGGGAAAAGGCACGGTCTCCTTGCTGTGTGAAAGGGAAGTGATGGATTTGACACTGGTCAGTATCCTCTCTTGAGGACACCCTGTGCTCCTTCAGTGTAGGAAGCCCATTTTATTCTCTCTTGCTCTCTCATACCCTAATGTAACAGAGCACAAGCAAGGCTTACATAAACCAGCAGTAATCCAGCTTTCCTGGCAGTCTGTACCATTTTGCAACTACAAATGTATAAGAAAAAAGTGATAGTTGGGGCAAAGCTCACTCAATGGGACAAAAGCAAACTGCTGGACTACTAGGACTTGCAGCTAAAAGAGCCAAGTGAGATTACACAAGTACAAGCTTAACTCTGTTAAGCTGCTTTGAGACAACGTCAGTTGTAAAAAGAACTGTACAAATAAAATTGACTTGACTAAAAAAATGACTTCTCTTACATTCAAAGTTAGCATTCAGTGATTTAAAACAAGTTTAAATCAATTTCAATATTAAAATATTCTGTATTTCTTAGATATACTCTAGATCAGTGGTCCCCAACCTTTTTTCGCGCCACGGACGGGTTTAATGTCAGACAATATTTGTAAATATAATAATAAACATGAATCCAATGTGTAATTAGCAGCATCTTTCTGAAATGCGCTAACAATGATCAGAGTAACGTCCTCCTCTGCCCCTCACGAGCTCTGGTTGCTATGGTAACGCATAAACGGTCCTTTCAGAGTAAGTGTTCAGTGCTATTGTGGTGATCTCAGGATTTTCTGCCATGACTTTCATCCAGAATAGCGGCAAAGTTGAGTCTCTAACATACTTAGATGCTATGGATTGAGATCGTATAAAAAAAAAAAAAGTTAAACTTTTTTGTACGGCCCGGTACTGACCTGCGGCCAGGTTTGAAATGCTCCACGTCCTGGTAGCAGTCCGTGGCCCGGTGGATGGGGACCACTGCTCTAGATGTGACAGAATGATGAAGATTGTGTGTGCATATTTTCTTTCAAACAGAGCCTGTAAACTATCCGCAGTAGAATCCACATTCGAAGGCGAACTGCTGTTACTTCTGCTGTCTACGACTCCAAGCCAAGTCATTTAAAAAGTATTTTGAAAGAGCTTGTTTATGTAACTTTACATAAAACAGGTTAAAAAGTAACACAACAAAACTCTCATTCCACATTTGTCATAAGAATCTTACAACTTAGGTCAAACACCCAAATAATGCCCAACTGACGTCATGTAGCTAAAGTCAATTTAATTTATATAGTGTTTCATACAACAAATAATGTCACAAAGTAGCTTTACAGAATTATGACACCCTAATGACTAAACCAATGGTGCCAAAAGCAAGGAAAAATGGAAACTGGAGAAAGAATCTTTGGGAGAAAGGTTCAGAAGAGGAACCCATCTGTGCACATTCGCAACTAAGTGCAATTTAACATCTTGGGTTAATTTAACATCACAGATTTGAAAAGAACATGCAAACTATGCCCAGAAAATACCCTGACTGCCCCAGCATGGCACAGAACCTTCCTACTGTGAGGTGAGATCTTAGGCTGGTAGAGTCAGCTAAGCTGAAACCTTGAACACTGTGAATTTTTTCACAATAAAAAGGGATCCTGAAAAACATAACGTAAGGGTGTTTTAATATCGAAATCAGAACATTCAATCCGTTTTGTGTTTTATTAAGAAGGGATAGAGACACAAGGCGAACATAAAACATGCACACAGAAAGAATCTATGCTGCCCAGTTGGAAATCAACCCTGATTATATTCTCACTATGTGTCTCGACTGATATCAGTTATTAGGAAATTGGAATCAATATGGACCACAAAATCTGTGTTAACTAAAATGACCTAGCAGTCCAACTGCAAGTACATAAAAAAGCACTTTTGTTTACTGAAACAAGGGAACACAGTTTTTATTCAGGCATAATTCAGCAGGTAAGTCCTGGTGCCTCCACTAGACTGTTTAATTAAGCATGCAGACTATAAATAGCCTGTGGGAGGCGAACAGGGTCCAAATCCCTCTGCTTATCAGTGCCATTACTGCAACAGCATGATTCATGCTCGGGCTGGGACAGGCTGGTTAATTAAAGCTGACTGTCCTCTGGAATTCCCCATTTCCTCTCCTGTCTGCCACTGCCAGGTGAGGGACATACGCTAAGCCTGGACAGAAACTTACTGCTGGATGGATACACATTGCTGCTGGTGTGCACCACATGGACAGAAAGAATCTCTTGATGATGTTAAGTGAAAGAGGCAGGGTCAAAAACAGAGTTAGAAGATTGTTATAAATAAATCAGCACAGCACAAAGCAGAAAAGTCATAGCCAGAGATGAAGGTGATCTCTCTGTGGGTGTTAATATACCACAAATTCAACCAATTGTATTTATTTCACTGCAGATTATATATGGATGGGAAACACGCACATAGAGAGCCAGGAACACCCCAGGTTTAATAGGGAGTTTGTTCTGAGGTCTGTCAACAATATTAGCCAATATTGAAAGGTCAAACACCCACATAATAGTGTGGAGCTAATAAAGCTCCATATTTTAACTGTTTGCTGTGTCAGTCCCTACCTGCTTACAGTGTAAAAAATGCTAAACAGGTACATTTCAACAATGTTTAATACAACTTTTGGAGTTATGGCGCTTTTATGTATTTTTAGTGTATTAGGTTGTACTGGCTACAAGCTGAGGGCAAGAGAGCAAAAATAAAACGTCACTATATGGAGACACTGTTCTGACATATATCCCTTTTGTATTGTATTAATTTTTCTAATACCGCATCACAGGTTTAAATAGCCTTAAAAACATTTGAAACTGTTTGAGAGGAAACTTTTTCACTTTTGCACTGCTAAACATGCATGAACTGAAACTTAAGCAAGTGGACTGATATTGTGATATTGTTTCCCCTCCACTCTTCATCTCGTATATCACTTCCTGGTTCTGTTCCCCACACTGTTTCTCCTTCTGTCCTCTGCTGCGACTCGTAACCTGGATTGTATTCCCTGTTTACATGACCCTCTCAAGTCTCCCTTCAGATCGGACACTTTTCGTCTCTACTCCTTTGTTTTATCTCCATTCTATCATCCCCACTCTTCGCTTCACACAATATTCATTGTGGCCACTGGACTACAGCTCCCATCACAACACTCACCGCTAACTACAATACCCATCAGGCCCTTCTCCTCACTCTGGTTATCTTCACTCTGCTCCTCACCATCCTGAAAGATTATGTTTCCCATCAGGCCCTTCATCCTAGCGAGTGAGCTCCATTCTGCCTCAGACTACTCACTTCCCCTCAAATCCTTCTTCACACCAGTAGTGTAGTGTCACATTAGTACTTACCTGTTGCCCTGAATTCCTTTGAGGATTATTCTCTGTCCAGACTCACAAGCTAGTCTTATCAATGTCTGGCTGCTCATGCTCTCTGGATTTGGAGCCTCCCACTTTTCTACATTACCATCTATTATTAAATAAATCTTTCAAATCAGTGGTATCCTGGGTTTGTCAGAGTTCGTCCTAACAGAATGAATTATAAAACAGTCAACAATCTAAAAAATATGAATCAAAAAGTTAAGTCAAACTAAACGGCAACTAAATACTAAAGCACAATGAGTCAGACATAATTACACTATGACATTTAATGGCTGGTGTAGCAGCAGCATTCAAATACAGTGCCTGGCATTATATACCAGATCAGATAGAATCTAAATAAATACAGTCTTATTGCTGGAAATTTGTTTTGAGCAGAAAAATGTCCATTCCAATCTTGACTGATTTTGTGTCCCTAAACAAAATTTGTTTTTCTGAGGTTACGAACAAGGTCAAACCAAGGTCTAACCAAACAAAGCAGTAGTGCCAAATTTCAAAAATGTTATTCACATTACGAAACACCCAGTAAACAGCATTATGACATATTCTAATAAAGATAACACTCCTAACCCTCAGATTATTTTAATCAGTATTGGTACTGTTCAGAAATGTCCCAACCTTTCAGCCCTAATAACTGTTGTCTGCCAGTAGGATCAGTACATGCTAGTCAGAAGGCTACAGTAAAAATGATCAGATTTCTTGCATTTGATTGTAAAAGGGAATTCATAGCAGCATGCTGAAAATGATCTGTTTTATTAGTGATAACCGGTTAAAGACAGAAAAACGTCAGCTCAAGCACAATTCAAAGATTTAATTTAATCAGCAGTCAAAATGCAAATCTCTTATCTGGAAGGTCAGAATTTAAACTCCAATTAAACATTTATATTTATAATATCTGTGTGACTGAAAGGTGGGTAGCATGAAAAGATTCCAAAATGACAAGAGATCTTAATTCCAACTTTTCTGAAAGAACGCTGGAAGTCCTTTTCTGTAATTATAATGTAAGGAAATGTAAAGGGATAATTAAAACCTGTGAGGCATTTGGAGAGTAGAACACGGAGACCTCATTAACCTCAACATCCATTAAATGAAATATGACTGAGTGCTAAGAAGCTCTAACAGAATATATCGCACACCTGCAGCTAAAGCCACCTCTACCCACACAACAGAAAAAAAACCTCCTTTGTTGCTCTGCACATTGTCAAACTTGCATATGATCACAGTTTAATCATAAAAAATAACTTACTTTAAAAACCTTTTCCATTACATATCCTAGAACTCAGGTACACGCTAAAAAAGGTGCTTCCGACGTTCTTAAATAAAGGCAACGTTTCATTCAAAGAACATTCAAAGAGCTACTGAAATTCTTAAGCAGTTTGCTTGCCTGGTTCAATGGTTATTCTTTAAAGATAAGAATGTTCATAGAATCTGTCAATCTCTAAGAAAAAACAAGCTTTTCCAAAATCACTCTTTTTAAAAAGTATTCAAGAAGAATGTCATATATTGTCAGCTCCATATTGAATGCCCCCTTGTAAACGTGTCTAAAAAAGGTCATGAAAATATCTTTATGGATAATTAGGACAAAAAAACCCTTATTAAAATACTTTTCAACTTGTCAATTTTACTGAGATCCTAGGATTAGCATTTATAACCTCAATTTGCTAAAATGAGTTCTATCTTTAATTTTTTATCTATAATTCTTGATCAAACTGATGAATACAATATCAAAAGAGAATTACTTCAGTGTCCAGTGTACTCTATTTTATATCTATTGTATAGCTCTCTTCTTCTCTGTTTTTTATTCTCAATTAATTATAAAACATCTTTCCAGTCAAAGTTGATGCTTCCTGAAACAGTGGATATAGACATTTTCAGGCATTTATGTAAGTGAGTAGCCTCAATTATTAAGGTCAATATACATTGGTCTTGTTTCACTTGTGTATTCTCTGATCTTCTACATGATGAATGAATGACTAAGGAACTTGGCCTTGGTGTCAACTTCTTACCCCAGTAAAACAAGAAAGCATAGATTTCTGTTTCGGAACTTTCAAATGGACTTAAAAAGTGAAATATTATTGGGACCATCCAGTAATTACATTTTGTTCCTAAGAACTAATTGTGATGCACATGACTTTGTTCAAATATATTTAAGGTTTTTCTTTTCTTACTATATTATTATAATGTAAAAGTGTTTTTTCTTATATTTTTATTGTAAATATGAAACCTCCAAATGAGCTATAAAGAATTTTTTTGCCAATAATATCAGTAATTAAGGAGCTAAATGTAAAACCCTTTCTGTTAAAAGATAATAGGTTGCTTGCGGTTTCTTCAAAATTATAGTCAGGTACACTACCTTGCCAAAAGTTTTCACTCAAGTCTAAAAATAATAAAATATAGGTGGTTCAATCACTTCCATGACCACAGGTGTATAACTTCAAGCACCTTGAAATGCAGACTGCAATTACAAACATTTGTGAAAGAATGTGTCGCTCTCAGGAGCTCAGTGAATTCCAGTGTAGTACCGTGATACGATGCCACCTGTGCAACAAGTCCTGTTGTGAAATTTCCTCGCTACTAAATAATCAACTATCAGTGGTATTATAACAAAGTAGGAGAAATTAGGGACAACAGCAACTTTAGCCATGAAGTGGTAGGCCATGTAAAACTACAGGGTCAGCGGATGCTGAAGTGCATAGTGCGCAGAGGTCACCGACTTTCTGCAAAGTCAATCATTACAGACCTGCAAACTTCATGTGGCCTTCAGATTAGCTAAAGAACAGTGGATGGAGAGCTTCACAGAATGGGTTTTCAAGGCCCTGGAGCTGCATCTAAGCCATACATCAACAAGTGCAATGCAAAGAACCGAATGCAGTGGTGTAAAGGGCTGCCACTGAACAGTGGAAACGCGTTCTCTGGTGTGATTAATAATGCATCTGCATCTGGCAATGTGATGGATGAGTCTGGGTTTGGCGGTTGCCAAGAGAACGGTACTTGTCTGACTGCATTGTGCTAAGGGTAAAGTTTGGAGGAGGGGCTATTATGGTGTGGGATTGTTTTTTTTAGGAGTTGATCTTGACCCCTTAGGTCCACTAAAAGGAATGAAAGCTTCCGCGTAACTAGAAATTATGGAAAATTTCATGATCCCCACTTTGTGGAAACAGTTTGGGGATGACGCCTTCCTGTTCCAACATGACTGTGGACCAGTGCTCAAAGTAAGGTTCATAAAAAGACATGGATGAGCCAGTTTGGTGTAGAAGAACTTGACTGGTCTGACATCTACCTGATAGAACACCTTTGGGATGATTTAGAGCAGAGCCTGTGAGCCAGGCTTTCACATCCAACATCAGTGCCTGACCTCGCAAATGTGCTTCTGGAAGAATGGTAAAGAATTCCCATAAACACACTCCTAAACCTTGTGGAAAGCTTACCCAGAAGAGTTGAAGTTGTTATAGCTGCAATGGGTGTGGGTGTTCATATGCGTGTAAACATAGGTAAGCAAATACTTTTGGCAATATAGTGAATGTAGAACCAAAAAATAATAATAGTGTGACATTTTCAGTCAAAAGTAAGCACAAAGGAGTGCAGTATAGCCAGCTTTAATGCACAGGCAGGAACATACAGTGAACACCACCAAGCACAGGACTGTCAGTGAACATGCTATGATACAACCTGACCTACGGAGACAACACGTCACGAGTTCTGGCAAATACCTAACAAATCTCAAGGGCTTAAATACATACTGTAGACGGTGATGACACACACCTGGAAGGGTGAAGACAGAACAGCACAAGTGAACAAATTAAACACAGACAAAGACTCGACAACTGCAAAACCATGACATTACCCAAAACAGCACATTCTGAGTGCCAACAGAACCACACAGAAACCCTACAGAAACCAAACAAAACGAAACCAAGACCAAGCAAGACATAGAAAACACATGTAGTATATGTTTGTTAAACAAGATTAACTAGCATGTACAGCGCTAATGGAAGTATATGTAAAGACATGTGCCTTGACATCCTAATTTTAACACAGCAAGAAAACAATACACTGTATGGTCAAATGTATTTGGACAAGTGAACAAAAGAAAATGACGTAAATATTTGTTAAATAAATCACTGCTGGCACAAATTAGAGGTATCAGATTGTACCCTCTTTGCAGCAGTACCAGTCTCCACTCTTCAGGGAAAGCTTTCCAATAGAGTTTGGAACATGGCTGCAGGGATCCACTTTCATTAATCCACATAAGCAGTATGAAGGTCGTAAACTGTTGCAGGGTGATAAAAAAAAGTCTGGCAGATGGGGTTTCAACTTATCGCAAAGGGTCAGGGCACTGTACAGTTGTGGTCAAAAGTTTTGAGAATGACACAAATATTGGTTTTCAAAATTTACCAGTTGCTAGTAGTTTGATATGGAATGTTATTAAGAGTAATAAAATTAATTGCAAATTCCTTCTTTGCTATAAAAATGAAATTTATCCCAAAAAAAACATTCCCACTACATTTCAGCCCTGACACAAAAGGACCTGCTGAGATCCTTTCAGTAATCTTCTATTTAACACAGGTAAGAGTGCTGATAAGCATAAAGCTGCAGATCAGTCCGTCATGCTGATTGAGTTAGAATAGCAGACTGGATGCTTTAAAAGGATGATGATGCTTGAAATCATAGTTTTTCCTCTGTTAATCATGGTTACCTGCAAGGAAATATGTGCAGTCACCATTGCGTTGCATAAAAAAGGCTTCACAGGCAAGGATATTGATCCTTTGATACCATTGATATTGTATATTGAACCTATATTGTATAGGATTTTGTACCTAAAATCAACAATTTATTGGATCATCAAGAAGAAGGAGAGAGGTTTAATTGTTGTGAATAAAGCTTCAGGGCGCCCAAGAAAGTCCAGCAAGTGCCAGGACTATCTCCTAAAGATGATTCAGCTGCAAGATCGGGGTCCCAACAGTGCAGAGCTTGCTCAGGAATGGCAGCAGGCAGGTGTGAGTGCATCTGAATTCACTGTGAGGCAAAGACTTTTGGAGGATGACCTGATGTCAAGAAAAGCAGCAAAGAAGCCACTTCTCTCCAAGAAAAGCATCAGACAAGCTTATATTTGTTGAAGTATAAATTTCAACAAAACATTGAAATTTTGGGTCCATGGCCAGGAAACTCCCCAGACCTTAATGCAATTCAGAACTTTTGTTCAATCTCAAGAGGCAGGTGGACAAACAAAAACCCACAAATTCTGACAAACTCCAAACATTGATTATGAAAGAATGAGTTGCCATCAGTCAGGATTTGGTCCACAAGTTGATTGACAGAATGGCAGAGTCTTGAAAAAGAAGCCCTGCAAATATTGACTCTTTCCATAAACTTGATGTAATTGTCAATAAAAGACTTTGAAACTTTACACTAAAGGAGAAACCAGTATTTGTGTCATTCTCAAAATTTTGGCCATGACTGTACAATATCAGACCTTTCTACACCAAACTCAACAAGTCATTACAAGGCGTTAATGGGCCTGAGCCATTGCATGGGATTGTGGGCAGGCTTGTGGGTGGGCAATGTGACGGGAGCTCCTTAAGAGAAAGGTAATTCCTTTCAGGGAACTTTGGTACTTATTTCTCAAAACTACTCGCTATGTGAAACCAAAAACAGTAGCTTCATGCCAGGTATAACAACTATTCACAGTGAGACTTTAAAGCCCTCTAAAGAATGGTGAAATCTGATTCACATTCCAAAAACTATAAAAAAAAAGACACAAATTCTACACACACGCAATAGTGAAAACCCGTTCACATTGACGCCATATATTAAATGGTACCATGCCACACATGCCAATAGCACTTACCTAAAGGACAATTTTTCTTCCCAAGATATCAGGATTTACTGAAAATGAAGTATCTCAGGGCTCCCACATGGCACAACTGTCTAACCTTGGACCTATCATTGAGAGATCATGAGCAGTGATCCGTGGCCAGGAGTCCAAGAGAGTATGCTTTCACATTTTCTAGGTGAGAAAGATGGCCCTCTCTCAATGCCTGAGGATGCAGAATTTGGCAGTCAATGCTCTCCTCATTAAGCTATCCATTGATGCTACATTAAGGACAGTTCGAACAGATACAGCCAAGCATTCTATGTTTGCTTAATTTTGTTAAATATCTATCCCACTACAATAAGTATGTCTATTTTCAACAGTTTACAATTTAATATCTCATTTACCCCTGTTGCACACACCAAGCTAGAGGGAGTGCCATTGACAACAGCAATTGCTAAAAGTAATGAAAGAAAGAATATTTGCTTGTACTATGTGATGCTACCAACCTATTGTCTGTTAATACTTTTCTGTAGATTCTCTATTATTTTTCAATCATTGTCTCATGAAACACTTTCTGATTCAGCCACAATCTGTTTCTTTTCCCTTACATGCAATAGTTCTGACAATGAAGTTCACAGACCAGTGGGTTGTGCTGAAAGCCACTGTGCGTGAACTCCAAGACTGAACTACACCTTTACCCACTTGAAGAGAGTGCTTTCCCTCCTTCGCTCCCTCAGTCCTGCATTACTGGAGAACACACAATAGTGTTCATTTTTATGAGACACCTTTAAAGACACCTGGATCTAGAAATGCCATTAAATGTCATTCTTCAGCATGACAGCACATGCCACTCCGTTCTATCACTGCCCCAAGTGCTTTCAGAAAGGTGTTGCCTGGTAGGATTTCCCTTATAATGCAATCATCTACATAGGGCTGCAAAAACAAACCTAAATATGTGAGTCTAAAAAGAAATGTAACATTTTCTGTATCGTTGTATGACCCCTGTATATGTTCTTTTCTGTAAAATAGTTCATAGGTTTTAAATAAACCTGCTGCATTTCTAATTCAAGTCTGCATTTACTTCTTAAGCCCCCACGATTGTTACAATATATTTATAGGAATTGCATATTTAGTGTGATTTTCTTTAGACCTGTATTTGTGTGAATTCTCTTTATATATTTTAAAATATTTTATATATTTCACCTTACATTTTCTTCATAAATGCACCATGGGCTGTGTGAAATGGCATTTCAACACACTGTGTACTATGTAAACTGTTGTACTGACGAAAAAACTTGAATCTAATAAACATGTATCTTAATGTCATAGCAATTTAGACTAAGTATTACTAATCCAGTTAGCATTTTACTGAGTCAGTCTGAGGTTATCACTTCCATAGACACAGCTGTGCGCAGATAGTATTCCAGGTCAAGCTGATGACATTTTTCAAGTGAAACTCATGTGTGTTATGTAGCTAGCCAATGTACACGCCTTTGAATTATTTTTAAAATTTCCTGCTAAACACTTCTAATCAACAGGAAGGGACTAGTGTAATGACACAGCATACTAAGCCCCAGTGCATTTTATAAGAGTAAAGATGACCTAAAGTGTCAACTTCGCATCTATAGGGAAAGGTTGGAAAGCTACGGTTAATTCTCCATTTTGCAGCATCAGAGTCTACAAGTCAGACATGTTTATGTTGTATGTAACTATTTTGTGCTTTGTATTAGGAAACTACTCCCAAATTTCTTTTGAGTATTTGGTCAAATTGCTTTATTTTATTTTTTTTGCTATCTGCTCACACAGAAACAGTTGCAACCCTCTTTTGGTTAAGTCAACAACTGGCTCCACGTTGGACACCATTTAAAAATGTATTTTGTCTTTTTATACCACTGACATTACCAAAGAAGATAAAAAAAAGATCTGTTTCAGTTCTAAATATATAAATATTTGATTTATCTATTGGTTGGTTATTTAGCCCTTGGTAACAGTCCAGCATCACTAACTCTCCAAGACTATTTATTTTGAGTGAGTCAGCCATGTAGGCAGAACTGGCCATCATACAAAACTGCTATTAGTTCTGCAACAGCTAAAATGAGCTTGAGTTATTCTGCTTTATCTATTCGACTCATACACTCCCAGAACAATAAACTACAACAAAGCCATTCCTATTTAAATGCCAGGCAAACAATATTCATCGTTTCCTTCGATACTCTAATGGCAAAAGGCACAAAGACAAACAGCATGTCATTTTCACATCAAACCGGATCAAATTAGCACATCATTAAACAAGACCATTAAATCAGCGGTTTGATTGAAAACTGAAAAAGCAGAAAAGGTTGCCTATACAAACAACTCTATTTTAAACAGACACATTTAAATTAAATTATGTTAAAGATAAAGTAGTATAACTTACCTTAAAGCTAAATAAAAGAATGTATGTACACATGGTGTAAAGCTCATAAAGGGACAGATAGAAACTGATTCTGTATTCATTCTGCAATGTATATATGCCCTGTCAAGTGGATTCCAGCTGGTTCCAGGTAAATGAAAATGTAACCATTGTGTTGCTGTGGCTGATGGCATTTCTAACAATCTGACAGCATGGCATGGCATTAGATGTGGCAGCCCGACAACACTAAGTGTATGCTGATGTTTGGGGGCGTCTGTGCCATTAACTCAGATGTCTGGTACCTGGAGGCAGGCGGGCGCACGGCCATGTGGCTTATTCACATCCACTGCTACGAGCTGCCATCCTCCAGACGCATCCTCATGAAACATCTGCCATCCCCAAAAAGAAAGAAGAGACAAAAGAGACAGTTAGGCAGATACAGTACTGAAATCTCAGTCAGCTGGAATTTTTGATGATTATGTATAAAAATGTTTTGATATTATGAAGCTAAGTAAAATTCAGATAAATTAATGATGCTCAGATTGTATATTCTATTGTATATTTGATGCCAGTGCTGACCTTATTAAAAAGATATGGTATCAATCATGCACAGTCCATTTTCATTCAGAACTGTTTCTAAGTTATGATCTTTAGAAAATTGTAGAAACCCCTTAGAACAATGATGGTGGTTTTGGCTGCATTTTTGGTGAATGCCCTCATTCTGTTTTTGAAATGTTATAATACATTATGATATTGTTCCACTTTAACAAAAATAGGCCACTGCTGTTAAGCCAGCTGTCTTTTGTCACAACATGATTAAACTTGGCAAACAATGGATGAAGAGAAACTAATCCATGAGGTGGATGAAAAGGCACTGCATTGTTGTATACCCTGTAGACCAGTGGTCCCCCAATAATGTCAGACAATATTTTCGCGGACCAGCATTTAAGATGTTGTGTATAAAAACAACAAAATAAAATACTACAACCAACGCAAAAACGTGAATCCACTGTGTAATTATGTAATTTATTAGCAGCATCTTCCTGAAATGCGCTAACAACGATCAGAGTAACGTCCTCCTCAGCCCCTCATACACTCTGGTCGCTGAGGTAACGCGTAAGCGTTCCTTTCACAATAAGTTTTCAGTGCTGTTGTGGTGATCTCAGGGTTTTCTGCCATGACTTTCACCCAGAATACCGGCAAAGTTGATGTCTCTACATACTTAGATGCTACGGATTGAGATTGTATTAAAAAAAAAAAGAAAAAGTTTTGTACATTTTTTGTACAGCCCGTGACCTGGTTCGAAATGCTCCACAGCCTAGTAGCGGGCCGCAGCTCGGTGGTTGGGAACCACTGCTGAAGATTGCTTTTATGAATGTACATGTGATTCCTGAACTTATATTTTAATTTGAGATCAAATACTTATATACTAATATAGTTAGTAGATTCAAGTTATTAGCTGATACCTCTACAGTCTCTTTAAATGTTGACTTCCAGGCTCTGAACTTTGACACAATTCACATTTAAATGTTTGTTTGCTTTTAGAACAAGTTATTCAGATAAATCCTTATTCAGATAAGAAAATGTTACTAATCAATGAATACAATGAAACTGTGAAAAAAGCACATTTTGTATCGTATACTGTATGTACTCAGTAACAACTAATGCCCTTATTTAGAACTGGTGTAGAGTAGGGATGGTCAAACAGCATTTTGCAGGCTTTAAATACTACTTGATGAGTACTCAGATGATCCTTCTCAGTTGCCCTTAAAAGAAGGCCTTAAAAACAATAACCTCAAGCATTTTAGATCTGCCTGGCAGACCCATTTAAATCCATTTACATCAGCTGCGTTAGACATGTGTCTTACATCAAACATTCAACATATCAGGACCCATATCTTACATATTTCTGGTTTTGTGTTGTTCCCTGTGTTGTTCTAAAGTTTTAGGTTTGGACACCAAAACAGACATGATTTATGTTTGCATTTTCCAACCTTCCTTAAACCCAGAGAAAACTGATATGCAAATGAGCTGGGTCATTAAAAGTGATTTTAAATGTTCTTTGCTCTGACTGGCTCTTTCATTCAAAGAGCAAATTAGGCTGAAAACAGTCCACCACCAGATCACATGCATACATCACATGCATTACACATGTTGCTGATTTAATGCATGCATTTATCTCTTAGCATAAAATGAACATTAAGGTCTATATATGCATTGTAACTGTGCTCTGCTGCAGTTACTGTTGAGCCATCCACCGTGGCAGAAGATCAATTCCTCTTATCCTGCCCCCAACAGAATCCCAAAAGCATATATAATCAACCAGAAATGTCTTTTTTAATGGAGGACTAAATGACAAAATAACTTTACAGTGGCTAAATTTTAAAAATAGTTCTAATTTACACAATTTGCCACTTACTCCAGAAAAGCCTATAAAGCAAATGTTGCTAACAAACACTAGCTGTCAAGTCACCAAAATGGCTGGAATAATTTCTGTACAGGTGCGTCACCAAAACTTCTCTCAGCCTCTCCAACCTCCAACTTTAAAGTTGTGCACATGTGTATATTGTTTACAGTCCATGCATCAAATTCATGACTAGTGACATTTTTGGAGCTCACTGAAAGTCTTACTGTATCCAAAACTACATACATCAAAGTTTACTCTACCTTATGAAGAGCTAGATGTGGGTTGAGCAGGTTGAGAAAAGTTTTGGTGAATGGGTGAGCAATGTGTTAGCCAAGTTAGTATCAAAACTGCATTTCTAATATAAAAAAATCCATATTTGGACACTAAAATTAATTTTGCTGATCAACCGTGTGTAAATTAGACTTTTCACAGAAGAATATTCCTTGAGAGTATTTTTTATGCCTTTCTCAGTTGTCTTTGAAAGAGCACAGGAAACATTACACATCACAATTACATAACACTTAATTTAACTCTTTTTTGCCATCCATGCATTACTCTTTAAGAGAACAAACTAAATTTATTACATAAAAATTTGTTAAACAATCGCTATAAAAGAACATTTTTAACATTAAACCCCCTGTCTCTAAGGTCCATCTTCTATTAATTTTATTTCTTTGGGATTAAAGGCACCAACCGAAGCCTTATTGTTTAACACCCAGTAAATGACAGCTTTGTGTACCCCTTGAGCTAATTGCTTTTTTTGACAGAAGACTCACACGCCTCAGTAATTAAACTTGAGTTTAATAGATACAAAAAGGCTAATTGTTTTCAAGGTCACAACTTTGCTTCATAATAAGGGACAAATTATCAGGATATCCAATCACTGACAAAATAGAAGACAGCTTTATTTTCTACTCTCAAATTAGTCCCAGCTCACAAGCATTTATCTTGGGATATTCACGTTTTCAAAGGCTTGTTAAATATACAGGACAAATAGTAGTCAAGCATTTTCTGAACTATGATTAAAATAGTACAGAAATCTCTTTGGGCCCCTGTGGTTTTCTTGTCCGACAGACTTTGTTTTTCAGGAAATAGCTGGATTCTTTCCTACATTCCTTTTGTTTTTAGTTTTTCCCCTTCTCTTGAAGTATGGGGCCATACAGAATAAGTTGAACTCAAAAGCTACATTAACTTTAAGAAGATCTTAAAAGACGTAAACAGAAATTAATATTGCAGTTACTCTATATATTTTATGTTATACTGTTATATTAGAACACACTGTGGCATTATAGATAAGTAATCCATCAGCTCTATATCCACAACATACTCTGATTCACTTCAGGTTCAGTCTCTGACTTGCAGTCACACTTCACTCCATTGATGTCATTTGATATATTTTAAGTGTCCTCATTAATTTCTTAGATTTGATCTCTCATATCATATGATGCCTCATACTAAATTGACTCTGTATAGTCTTGAATAGCAGCAATGATGATGATGCTTTCTCTAACGTCCCCATGGGCCGGTACCAGGCCATACAAAATTGTAACTTTTTTTTTAATCATCAACTTTGCCGGTATTCTGGATGAAAGTCATGGCAGAAAACCCTGAGATCGCCACAACAGCACTGAAAACTTATTCTGAAAGGACCGTTTACGCGTTACCATAGCGACCAGAGTGCGTGAGGGGCAGAGGAGGACTCTGATCATTCTTAGCGCATTTCAGAAAGACGCTAATAAAGTTACATAATTACACAGTGGATTCACGTTTTTTTTTAATTATATTTACAAAATACCACAGATATTGTTGCTCGTATCATTTTATTTTGTTGTTTTTATCCACAACACCTTAAATGCCGGTCCGCAAAAATATTTTCTGACATTAAACTGGTCTATGGCGCGAAAAAGTTTGGGGACCTCTGGTTTAGGGCACAGTTGGAACCCTAGAGTCTAATAGTGCGAAGTCTGGCCACTGCCTCTGCCAAAGCTATTCATTCCAACCTCTGAGGTGTTGGGTCAGCACAGCCCTGGCACGAGGATTGGCGCTATTGAAAAGCCATTGTGCTTCAGTTCACACTATTGCACACACAAGTCTCTACTCAAGACTTGCAGCATTTTGCAGTGAAAGAAAGGGGATAAGATGTAAAAAGCAGCTTCAAATGCCCCTGTTTAGGCAAGAGTAGCCATATGTAGTGTTTAACTCAAAGTAGGAAAGTAAATGTACACCACTGCTAGTTTGGCCACAATATTACTAATCCCATAGGGATGTGAGTTGAACTTAGCATTACTGATTAGAGAAATTGGGTCAGGCTCTCAAGAAAATTAGAAGTTGGTTCTGGGTGTATTTAGAAAGCTGGGGTTACTTTGTTTCTATCAACACTTAAATGAATAAAAAAAAAAACACCATGTCATACGGAATCCCAAAAGGATCCATTCTTGAGCCCCATCTGTTTCAGAACATACATGCTTCCTCTCGGCCAAATTCTCAGAGAGTATGTGGTGGCTTATCATAGCTATGCAGATGACACTCAGATCTGTGTAGCTCTTTTAGCAAATAATTTCCTTCCTATAGACTCAATGTGTTCATGCCTAGAAAAAGCCAATAGTCAGATGCCACAAAATACCCTGCAGTTAAACAAAGACAAGACAGAGATAGTTCTGTTGGGGAACAGAGAAAGAAGGTCACAACTCTAGAATACACAACTATAAATACTGAACCAAACTATTCATGCAGTCATGAAGTGGAAAAGACCATATTAAAGCTATTTATTTAAATGAATTAACATTGTAATTAACATCTCAAGAACATAGCTAAAGTTACTAATTATGTGTCAGAAGATTTGAAGAAACATATTCATGCCTTATTAGCACAGGGTTGATTACTGCAACGCTATTCTCATCTCCCCAATAAGACCAGAAGAAAGTTACAGCTCATTAGAAAGGCATCTGCTGTAATTTTTAACAAAAAACAAGAAAAAACGAGCACAATCCTTATGTCTTCAAATCAGCTTCTGATCAGATATATTAATTAATCATTGTTCATAAATGAGTCAATGGTTTGGACCCTAAATATATCTCAGAAATGTGTGATGAATGTCAGCATGGTTGGTCTCTTATATTGGCACAAAAACTGTGGTATTTTGTAAATATAATAATAAACGCGAATCCACTGTGTAATTATGTAACTTTATTAATTATGTAACTTTATTGCTTTCTGTAATGCGCTAACAACAATCAGAGTAAAGTCCTCCTCTGCATCTCACGAGCTCTGGTTCTGGGCAAACGGTTCTTTCAGTATACGTTTCAGTGGTGTTGTGGCGATCTCAGGGTTTTCTGCCACTGCAAAGTTGATGTCTCTAACATACTTAGATGCTACGGATTGAGATAGTATAAAATAATAATAATAATTTCTTGTACGGCCCGGGACCAGCCTGTGGCCCGGTTCGAAATGCTCCAGGGCCAGGTGGTTGGGGACCACTGGCATAAGTCATTATAGTGCTCGATAACGAAACTGGCTTCCCAGTATTGAAACCACCATAGGGATAGGCCCAGCTGTGGCCAGTTTTCAAAATAAGCTAAAAACAGCTTTCAGTTAACCATTAGCAGTGCCAGTTAACAATGCAATAATGAAATCAAGTCTTCAGTTAATTTGAATTTGAAATAATGATTGATTAAATCTTAATTTCATTCTATTTTGATTTGATTGATGACTGCTTACTGTTCTTTTTATTCTTTAACATGTGATTTGTGTATAATAATGTGCTATATAAACGCACAGCATAATATTTGGCCTTGTCTTGTATTTCATGTATCTGAGTAAAGAGCTACTAAGAAATTTAAAAGTCTTTGTAATAAGCATAATATTATTATATTATGCTTTGACTTAAAACCCAATATACATGAAATTACTACTATATTACATATGTTTGGAGTATGTCAAAGCAATTCACAAACATTTGCATCTGACTCATTTTAAAAACTCATTAAGGGAAAGTGTTGACTGGTCCAAAAGCTGAACTTCATTTGCCGTGGAGGAGGTTAGTTGGGCAGTGGTGATGCAGCCTAGTAGGAAAATGATGCACAGAAATCCCAGGGTCAGGCTAAACAAAACTGAGAGTATGCCTTCTCCCAGGTGTCTTGTGTTATTTCTTGTGTATTTATACCTGTGTTCACTGTAGTTAATCCCTGCATTTTATTCCTTGTAGTATATGCCCATTAATGTATTACTGTTTCCCTGTTAGGTTGTTTATTAATTATTAAATCTGTGTCTCAGTGCTACCCATGCTCTTGCATTTGCTTCCTTCAACATGATCCTTTACAGTTATGGTTTTTCCGAGAATAATACTGCACCTGAACAGAAAGACACCAACGCTCTTTTCATACATGCACTATTTGTCCAAAATGATTGCCCCACATTACTTGTCTTCCCTTATAGTGAAGTCAACTACTTTAGAGTGAACCCAATGAGGACACCTTGTCCCAACAATGTTGTACTAGCAATGTATAAATGTATACAATCTCCATAAAAAGCAATGCTAATATAAAATGTTATGGGAAGTTGTGGACATGCCACACTTGAGCCTAACACCACAATTCCTAATGTAAAGTGTCTGCTAAAGGAGGTATATGAGTAAATATAATTTTTTTTTTTTTATTAAATTTTGTTTACTAAAATTTTAATTAATATACCTAGAACAAGCTAGAATTTCAATTAACTTCAATAAGAAGGCCCAACATACTGTACATGGTCCGTTGTCCATTCCCAGAAATAATTACGGTCCAACGACATGGAATATAGTGAGAATCACAAGCACTAAGTAGCTATTTTGATTATTGCTAAATCTCCACAAAGTTACCCACCCATTGGCACAATAATCAATTTCCTCAAACTTAAATATCTAATGTTATTAACTGCAAAATAAACTAGAAGGCTATTCTATTGCACTAGTTAAATGCATGGGCTTAATAATTTTATGAATGTTTAATATTTATTCATTTTGACTCTTTTGTCTAAAGCAACTTCCAAGACACAGGAACAATCAAGCAATTTATCTGCATAGGGCAGCACTGAAGTGAGTGCTACTATAAAGGCCAACACATTTCCACATTCCACAACTTTTCCATATTTCCACATTTCAAACCTTAAAGAAGTGTGTATGTATCAACAATCTGTTGGATATTCACCACACAGTAGATATGTACATATATGATTCCTCTAAGCAGAAAATATGGGTGATAAAGTACCTGTGTAGTAGCTGTAGATGTAGTGCTGCTTCTGGAGCCCCACATCTGCTGGAACTGCACTCTGATCTCAGCAAATGTCTCAATGATCACAGCAATGAACACGTTCTGAGAACAAAGGCAGGAGACAATCAGACGTTTTCTCAAACTGCATTAAAGATCTGACCGACATGAACTTTTATCTCCAATTACTAAATCAGGTTTACACAAATAGAATAAACACTCTGAGGACAAAGTAACACTTCTGTTGTTGAATTCCAACCTCAACATAACATTCCTAAACCAGTTAGATATATTTAAAATAATTATCCTTTGTGTAGGCTAAATGTAATAAAAAAAATTGCTTTGGGAAGTTGTTAGACCCAGGAGTATAATACTGTTAATATGATATTCACATTTAGGCACTATGGAATAATACTGTAGGCTACAGAATTATATTAAATCAGTAAAAGCCAATATATAAGCTGAATATTTCATATAAGAAATAACAAAGAGAACTGAATATCTTCTCCTTATAATTAGATTTATGTTGGAGACGCAATCTTAGAGACAAGCTTTAATTTTTTCTCCCATTATATGAACAACATGATTGCAAAATGCTAGAGGGCTCAACTGAGAAACCCCTAACAAAAAAGTACATAGGTGTGTTTTCAACCATTCAATGTTTTTTGTTTTGAAAAGATGAACATTCTTACTAAGCTTGAAAATATGAAATTGTTATGAAGCGGACAGACACGTGACTGGAGTAAAGCAAAGAAGTTTATTAACAGAGGTTCTTCGCGGGATGCGGAATGCTAACTGAAAACAAAGGAACTCAGTCCGAGACAAAACAAA
>JBBIGC010000002.1:8750390-8762229 GCA_037576955.1 Lepidarchus adonis
AGATTATTCCATAACTGCGGGGCTTTATAGGAGAAAGCTCTGCCCCCTGCTGTAACCTTAGCAACATGAGGAACCAGTACAATTATTATGATTTATTTATAACTTTTTTTTATTTATAACTCAAAAATTACTATACGATAGGTACATGTATCTAAATCGTGACAGACACAATAGACAATTAATACAACACATCACGTAAATGTGCAATGCAAAAATATAGATGATAATTGTCTACTGAAATTCTAATAAAAGTTTTACTGTGAATTATAAAAACACTTTAAATTATGTAATATGATCATCTGCCCCTCCATCCTATTTGTCATCTAAGACTATGATATACAGTGCTACTTGAAAATATATAAACCCTTTAAAATGTTCTATATTACTATTTGATTGTGACCTAAAGTTCTAAAGATAGATTAAGAAAACCTAGTTAAACAAATGAAATAAAAAATAGATTTGGTTATCACTGGCTCTGAGTTTGAATTTTGACTCTGAATTGTAGCTCATTTCTCTATACAAAACACCTTCAATTCTTGGATTCTCACATGAACCACTCACCTTAGATCTTTAGACAACATTTCAAATGGATTAGGGTGAGGATTTTGACTTGGCTATCGCTTTATTCTTCTTTAACCAGTAGAATGACTTGTGTGTTAGGGATCATTGTCTTGCTGCATAAAGGTCAGTTCACAGACAGTTGTCTTGATATTATCTTTTAAAATTCTTTGGTATAGTTCAGAATTCATTCAATTCCTTGTGGCCCAAACCAGAACATTTCCACCAGGATGTGTCACAAAGTTAAGGTTCTTATGCTGGAACTCTGTGTTTTTCTTTCTCCAAATGTAACGCTCCTGATTTAAACCAAAATATTGTATTTTGGCTTCATCCGTCCACGAAACATTCTTGCAGAATCATTTTAGTTTTTCACATGATCATTAGCAAACTGTAGACAGTCAGTAATTTTGGGGGGAGAGCAATGTCTTTCTTCTTGTTTCTTACTTCTGTGATACATCCTATTGCTGTTGTGTTCTTCTAAAGCTGGATTTATCAACATCAACAGGCAGTAAGACAGGTTTTCATAGAACATATCCAGGCTTCCTTTGTAACAGCTCAGACTATTACATACCTTGCAGTTGGAGTTTTCAACCACTTCTGGTGACTACTTCAATAAATATAATAATTTTTGTTACATTTTTTTCTTTATCTAGGTTCATAAACTTTCAAGCATCACTGTAAATATAGTTACAATAAATATATAAATTGAATGCAATTCTGTCATACCTACAGCAGGAAAAAAATTTATATGTAAAGGAATTAACTGCAACCAGATGCCTCACTGTATGATTGTGCTGAGCCTTTTTCAAGTCAAGTCACATGTCTTTTTGGATATTATCTGGTCTCATCTTATGTCATCAAGTCTGACTTCAAGTCTTAGTCTAAGTTTACACTTTTAGTATGGTACTGAATAATAGAGATTACTTTCAACTAAATAATAAACCTTTGTTTTAAAAAGTATATATTTTTAATAAACTTGCAGATTTTTGGAAAAGTCTATAGTAGGTCTATTTTAACAGTGAGAGATAGAATGTAAAAAAGGCAGAAAATCTCATTATATAAAATATATACATTGATTTGCATTTCATTGAGTGAAATAAGTATTTGATCCCCTACCAACTATTACGAGTTCTGGCATGGGCATGAAAAATTTGGGTTGATCTTAAAAGAGCTGTGTATGCAAGATGACCAAATAATATTAATACTATTATATTACTAACTAGAAGCTTTTGTAGGAAGAATGGAAGAAAACCCCAAGTACAAGAACTGAAAGAATTTTAGGTCTAAAAAGTGTTTGCAAGCTGTGAAATCTGCCAGAGGATGTGTTACTAAGTACTGATTACAGTACAGTATGTAGGGTGCCCAAACTTAAAATTTTGTTAATTTATGACATAAAACGTTACTATGAATCAATGTTTGCTGAAAATATGCAATTTTTCATTTCCTAGAGAGAGTTGTTTGCATCTTTTCAATTAAAAAATGACCAAAATATGTCATTTATCAAGGGGCAGCCAAAATAATTTGCTGATAGACGATGCCATTGTTGCATATCTGCTGGAGTAAAACCGTAGTACTGTGTACATGATACGGGTAAATATATCACTGGTGGTATTTGGTGCTCTGCTGAAGAGGAGTTCTAACAGCAGTGTAAGCATATGCGCCCTAGCAGCCTCCAGGGGAGAGGTTTATGTTATGGGCAGCTGAAGCAGCAGGGCAGCCTTATTCTGAACAGCAGTGAAAGGTCACAAGCCCTCAGGGTAAGTATCTGCTCAGGCCAACAGAGCACAATGAACATGTGTCTTTACTGGGATTGGCAAACTGTAGTTTCTCCAGGAAAACAGATGTACATGCAGTAGGCGTGAATGAGGTCTTTTGAAGTTTGCCTTCCAGCATTTAAGAAAACACTGGCAAGTAGATTGAAGGGATTCTTCATGCAGGAGAGCTATACATAAAAAGGAATGAAAACCAATGGTAAGGTAATCTTAGTGACCAGTAAGCATCCCTGATTCATTCTGATTTTCTTAGATTTTTAACATTATTATATTTGCATTTTGGATGAACTAGTCTTATATTTTAGGTTCTGGTTCCAAACCTTATCTGAGTCACTACCCCTAACCCCCCAGCCTGCAATACTCCTGTATTTTTCTATTTATGGCTGAAGTATTTGACGCATATTACAATAAGTGCCATATGCAAATGAAAATTTTGAAGGTTGTGTGAAGCTTGTAGATGTATTAGAATAATGTATAATCTACAAACACTGAGATGATTTTATTATGAAGAAGCACTCCTGATGGCTTCCCAGTCTTCCAAGAGTAAAGCCAGGTAACCAGGGCCCAAGGATGTTGTAAGAACCTGTTTGTGCACATCATTGATTCATAATAGCATGTATCTAAATTTGTCATTGTAACTATAACTATTATACTCAGGATGGGTTCCCTTTCTCAGCCTTGATTTTTCCCAAGGTTTCTTCCTATATTTAGGGAGTTTTTCTTGCCACTGTCTCCTTTGGCTCGTTGAGGCTCGGACCCGGATTCTATAAACTCTGTAAAGCTGCTTTGTGACAACGTCAGTTGTAAAAAGCGCTGTATAAATAAAATTGACTTGACTTGACTTACTATTGGTCAAAAGTTTTAAGTCACTCGATTTTTTACAGTGTTTATTTGTCAATTAGGCAGTTCTTTTGATTATTTCTTTTTCAAGAATGAAGGATCTGCCTAACTTCAGTAGAGAGTGGGTAGACAATACCCATGGGTGCCTCCTCCCATTGATGCATAATTAGCACAATACTGTAGTGCAGGAAGTAGTACTATATATGGCTATTACAATGTGGAGGAAAAAACCAGAGACAGAGAGGAAGATAATGAGCCAGAAAATAGAAGAAAAAACTTCAGCTGGTTTGGGATGAACTGGACAGAAGGAGGTAGAAGTAAACTCATGGCACCTCTTGGAATTATTTGCAATAACTTGAGGCCTCCATCCATTTCCTCTGCTTCAGGAAAGCTGTAAATTAAGCAGCTACTGAGAAAGTTTTTCTTTTTTTTCTTTTTTTTTTTGTTGTTGGTGTTTTTTTTTAAACTTGACAATTTAAAGCAATTCACTGTAACAGAACAGCTTAAATTCCCAGTAAGCACTGGAAACAGTAACTGTTCTAAAACGTTTGAGTAGTAGTGGTTGTGTATTTATTTTTTCTCCCAAAGTTATTGTGTCATAAAACTTTAGAGTACTGCACTGTTATGTACAGGCCTTAAATCTTCTGGCCCAGTTTAAATTGGTTTAGGTTTTAGAGTGTAGGTTGGTTTTCTGGTTGTGGTTTTCCTGGTCACCTACAGCCATGTGTTAATCCCAACCAACGACGGAAGGGCACGGCAATTATTAGACTGAATTATTTATAATGTAACAACACCAAACTATATTACTGCATTAAGATTTTCCAATGAGTTTAGAATGTATTGGTTGAGGAACAATTCTGGTTTGTATTATAAACAAACTCCTGAAGATCATTTTATCAAGGACTTTATCAGACTACAGGGAGTAAACCTGGGAACCCAGCATGTTTCTGTATCTAACAGAACTCAGAGGCCGGACAGAATATTACTGTGTGTCTGTAGTTTCATCTAGAGCTCCAGACAATTAAGCTAGTTTTAGATCTACTTTTACTACATTTTAGACATCTTTAACATCAATACAGAAATACTGTTAAGCAAGATAATCTAGGTTTATTACAGGTATTGGGTAATATTGAAAGCAGATAACTTACACATAGTAGTTACAGTCATTTAACACCAACAAATTGCCACTTACCCTGTGAATATGAAATAACGATACTTTGAAGTATTGTTGGGCAATTCATTCCCATCTTACAGTGAGAGCACTGCACAGTGAGACCCCCCCTCTTACACTGATCCAGCCTTAAATAACCCTTCTGGTCTTTGTTCCAAACTTTACCAATAGCATTGCTTTGAGACCAATTGACAAATGAGCATTTACTCAGATGACACTGTTCTTAGCTGAAAACCCATAACTTTGTGTGTAGACTTCATACAGTGATAAGAGTCACTTCAACAAATACAGCACAACACACACATCGATTTGATATCAAACATGCCTGGTAGATATACCAATATGTGACATTATACCCTTTAAGATATAAATAATTGTTTTACACAACTCTCCCGTGACTCTCGTGACCCTTCATTACACTTCAGAGAGGTCAGTCACCCCTTCAGGGGGTTCTGTGCAAACACCTTATCTCCTGGGAAGTGGAGGGACACCAAATGTCAGGAAACAACAGGAGATAGCTTGACCAGTCCAGTCTAATCTATGTTGAAATAAGGACTAAATTAACATACGGACCTACAAGAGAAATTGTTTTGAATGTGCTACAGTGTAGTGCGATGCAATGTGATCTTACAGTTACACGAACTCCCCTCATTACAAGCGTGTGTTTTGGCTTAGGCATGGTGCAGGTCTGGTGGAGCTAGGCTGAGTTATTACCCTAGACAGGTGTCTCCCCCCTCATTCACAGCGTAGCTCAGCCCAACCACAATCATTTCACGCTCCGTGACACAAAATAAGGAAAGAACAAGAGCAGAATAATTGCCTGGCTAAAATTTGCCTTGTTTTATAACCGCAGCTCAACCAACATTCATCAAAGACTGAACTGCTGCACAGGGTGACAAATGACAACACAGACAATTTTTTCACCATTACTCATTAAAGGGCCAGGAAGGGGAACTCTGTGCTACCTGTGAAGTGATTTGAACAGGAAAAATGTGATTGCAGGTGAAATACCTCAGATCATATTAATCCCAGTGATGTAGAAAATGGCCCCATATTCAATCATCTTTTGTGTAGATAGCTAATCAGAACAATCTATTTTACTGCACAGTCCAATCATGAGCACAATTGCTATGTCTGAAGGCAGTGCCACATGTCAGTTACTAATTTATAATGATTTGGGTATCATTTTGTGGCATTAGCTTGACAAAAAGTGTCTAGACTACATCACAATGATCAAAGAGGATGGCTCTCCATCAGCTCCACTGTTCTCCAGCCTAATATCAGGGACCCATATGCCATTCTAGCAGATACATTAGGCTTGGTAGTTCAGCTGGAGCAGCTTTAGACCCAAGCTTTGTACTGGCGGCGCTTTTCTATGGATCCTGGATGTCTGAACTGTCTGAGCACAATTGAGTGGCAGGAATGGGTGCACATTAAAGTTGCTGAATGCATCATTTAGAAGGGGTGTCTGAATACTTCTGCACATCTTGTGAATTGCAGAAATTGCAGAGAACGTATGAGCAAAGTGCATATTCGAAGGTTTTAATCAACAATATTTTTAATATTTGCTTTCTGGAACAATTTACAGAATCATCCCAATATCTTGACTCACTCTTTGATGCCATTCTAAAAAAAACTACTAATCTTTATTTCTCTCAAACACTTTATAGAATAGATTTCTCCTGAGATTAGTCCTGAGACCCTTTTTTGAGAGGCTATTGTAAAAATGGGACAGTTAATTGATTGATGTTCAAATAGAACATAGGTCATTGAAATACAATTAAAACATTTATTAAAATATATTGTAAATTATTTAGATATATTTATTGAATATGTATTCAAAAAATGTCTTCCCCTTTTGAAAGTGCAAACAGGACAAATGAGTCCTTCATGTTTTTACTTGTTCTCAGGTAAAACAAATGATCCAGTCCTGTGTTTTCTTATGGTCACCTCCATCTCCATAACTTTACTTATTTAAGTAGAACATGTGAAATATATAGCTAGATAAACACAGCTATGCTAGGTCCTGATATCTAAATTCTAGCAAGCTAAATTTAAAATTTACATTTTAAATGTTTAATATTTAATTGTATTAATGATCCAGATCCAGTTTCTATCCAGACAACAGGCAAAGACACATTTTTTTTTATTCCATAAGAGCTGTGTCCAATTTTGACAGTAATAGGGTGTCCCATTTTAACAGTACATCATTGGCAAAATGGGACACTCTCAACATGTAATAATTCTACAACGGTGAGTATAACATTTATTTATATTGATTCACAAGTGCATTTTTTTTTCAAAAAGTATAGTCTCACAACACAAGTTAAAAATTCTACCTTTAATTGAAGTACATTTATTTATTTGGGAAAAAAAGATTTTTTTTAAATCAGGTGTGCCACAGCCCCCTTTTGCCAACAAGACAACACTTAATCTCTACCAAGGTTGCAGAATCTAGATAATTCAGACTCTGTTTTTTTGGGGGTTTTTGCATTCTCCTCTTTAGCTCATTTGACAGGTTAAGGTCTGAGGATGGAGGAGCTTGAGCTTATTGTGTCTGCTGAGGCATTTTTGTGTTGAATTTGCCACCGATTCTGCAAGTTGTTCCACTTAAAAAGATGAGAGAGTCTGTATTTTTGTCCATAGTTTCTTGTACAAGAGCAGATGTTTAAGGTTAGTGAGTGATTAGGTCTGGACAGGTAGGTTTCATCTTTATAGAACAGTTGGTCAACTTTTTGAGTCAATAGCGCTGCCTGATGTCAAAATCATATAAAAAGTTTTCCTTTCAGGCAGTTCATGCTAATATTCCACTGCATCAGTGTTTGTAACCAGCACCAATAAAGCCTTCATCTGATTTCCTCACACTTTAAGCCATTAGCATCTACAGATGACTCATTGATCTACAATTTGTCTGACGAAGATACATGGCCTATTAATACTCAGCCGTTCTGGGTGAGTCATACAGTCCAGAGGGCGTAGCGCTGTTGTCTCAGTCCACCCGAACAGCACTCAGACATGTTGGCCTTCCCAGGGGCTTGTGGGTAAATTACAGCCCCCGAGGTGCAGCAGTTTGAATGCTATGGACAGCAAGGCCCACACTGTTCCTGAAGGCAGCGAGTGGGTGCCAATTAATGTGTCAAGGTGATTCGCTCTGCTTGTAGGATCAGTACCTGGCAAGAATGATGCTCGACAGACTATGCAGAGCAAAGATAGTAGGAGTAAAACACTAAACACAGGAGCTGTTAAATCTAAGGATTTGTGTGGGCAATAACAGCTGATAAATATTGCTGTTTTCTTGGTGTATGTTGACGTCTGTAATACCTTGGCTTATCTAACTGTCAGTCATGATCTGGAATTATCATTATCAACTACTGATTGAACTGTTGATGATTTAAGAACTTTTCTTTGGATTCATCTGCATCCTGAAGGTCTGTTAATTTGTGGTAGCATTATTTGTTGTTTTATTCATGGATAACAAATCTGTTCCTTTATTTCAGAATCAGAAAAAACTTAATTATCCCGGAAGAAATTGCTTATGCAGTGACTACACATGGAGACATTTTATACATGGACTAACACACTGAGTAAGATAAAAATATAGTTTCAATAAAAATGACAGAGTATAAACAGGGTAAGATGGTAAGTGTGAGTGAAAAGATACTGATGTAGAAACTGTAATTTGTAATGAATACAGTGAGTTAATATAAACAGAATAAATAATAAGTCATTAGCGGCATGCTGTAGATATTGCAGATTATGTTCAGGCTGAAAGTGAGAAAATCAGTTATTGCACATTGAGTTATTGTGTAGATGAGTGACAGCAGGACTACTAGCCATGTTAAAGACAGGGTAAAAATTAAATTAAAATAAACCCATTTCTGGTCAGTTAGCTTCATCTCAAACAGAAAACAATGCAACATGTTTCACAATTTTTGGAACACATGTAAATTACCCAGAATATTTCACAAGTCCATCTGAGGATTCAGGAACAGATGTCCACTATGTTGTCCTGTTTAAGTGGGGTAAAGATATGAGGTCAAATTGCATACTGTGATTTATCGGTAGCATACAATAGTTTTTAGTATGAAACCAAAGTCAAACTACAAGAAAGAGGCAAGATTGGACGAACATCATCAATGACTAAATCAACTAAACCTGCCTCATTTTTCTTAGCACTATAGGCACTGATATGAAACTGTTGCTTCCCACATTTCAGCTCTTTGGCGATACCCATACAAATATTTTGGTCAAAATATGTTTAAATCACTTTTAAAATACTCCCAATAGCATGAGTGAGTGGAGGGTGTTATTACCAGTTCTGTGTTCATCTGTGCAATAAAGCTATGTGGTTCACCTGTGGTGTTTCCAAAGATTTCATATGCTTTCTAAAAAATATTATTTAATTTTCTTTTTTTAGAGTTGCTAATATGAGTTAGTTCGACTGACTGATAAACAGTGTGACTTCACATGTACCTGTGAGGTATAAGAAGTGGTCTGTGGATTGTTTGACTGAGTCTAACTTCAGTAAGCTTCTGATTTAACCATGTAATTTATGCAGTGAAATATCTTTAGTATGCTAGAGAAATTCATGTTTTTCACATACTGCAGACTGCTTTTAACTGTCTCTCTCCCTTCTGTCTACTGTTTTACTTTTGAGCACAATGAAGGACCAATATAGACCAAAATAAAATAAAAATGTAAAAAAAATAATTACCAAAAAAAAGTGGGCAGTGGTGCCTAGTGGTTAGGACTTTGCCCCTGGGATCAGAAGGTCGCAGGTTAAAGTCCCAGCCCGGGCACCACTGAGGTAACTATTGAGCAAGGTACCGGCCTCTGTTGACGGCAGCTCACTGCTCCATGTGTGATGGGTTAAATGCAGAGAATAAATTTCCCACTTGTGGGACTATAAGGGATAATAAAAATATTATGAAAAAAACAACAACTTTTAATTGTGGTGGAATATCTGATCCAAAATAGTTCGATGGCCACAGAATCTAGTTTTTGACAAGACCAACGCAGTGCAATTAAAATGTGTTTTGAGTCCCAGAATCCTGGAGAACCTGAATGGTCTTACTGTAGATTGCGTGCTCTCCAACCTCATCAAGCATTATGATAAAGCACTCACTGTATTACGTTTTGTAAAGGGAGGATGCATAAAGTACTTAATGTAGGGGTGCTAATAATTTTAATAACTTATTAACCACATAGACTTGTTCCCATTCCTTTCCTAGAACAAAATCCTTTCACTGGTCCAACACTGATGCCAGAGATTTTTTTATTTTCCTTTTTTCATTTTATTGCAGAGGATAGATGACTCCCTTTTCTGTATTAACTCAGCTCCTGCATTGGCTTTAAAATGAGCCTTAAAACACTGAATGATTGTGACAAGCAGCTAGGGCACTCCAGTAATAAGTACAGCAACAGACCAAGGCTGTTGTTAAAGACTGATGGATAGCCCTTGAAGAGGACATCGAATTTACCTGATGGATTAGAGCATCGAGTGATTGAAGATGGTCCTACTGACTAAAGACAAGCAGCCAAATTTATCATTCATAAATTGTCAACAATACACTTTATACAGTCCACCCATTTTGGCTCATGAGGGGCATTAAAATCATAAACATGGTCCTCTTTAATCAAGTCAGGTTGATTTTTATAGCACACATGTTGTCACAAAACAGTTTTACAGAATGTGAGATGAAGGGAGGCCACTGACTGTCAATGGAAAGAAGATAGATTGGGAAATTTATAGAAAAAGGTTTTGTAATTGCTATTATTTGAAGGCAAACACAACAAAAAACTCAAGTCTCTGGGACAAATTTGAAGAGAATTTGACAGTTTATTGTACTTCAGAATCAGGTTTTTTTCCTCAGTGTTGGTTTTCATAAAGGATTATAGAACTACAATAGATTGTGTATTGTGGTTTTGATTTCAAGGGATTAAGCTTCTTTGTATCTGTCACTAAAGCACAGTTAGACAGCGGGTCGGTCTTTCATATGTGACACGAAGGCTTTAATGGCTTCCTTTTTTGTTTTCATCTTTAAATTTTCTTTTTTCTAATCATGTGAAAAGCAATGCATTTCAGAATGCATTTATATCCAAGGCATGGTTGTATAATTCATGTCGCAGTAAAGCAGGCAACAAAAGTGCCTAAAGAAACAGTGGAACACTGGTAACCTCAGCTGAGAGACATGTACTGCTGTGCACACTGGGACTACAGTAATTGTTCGGCTTCACCATCATAATCAATGGGTCGTTCCTTTAAGACAAGGACAATGGGTTTAACCTAATGAAGGTTTTCACAGGGCAGCTTACCCTGAGGTCATGCTGCATTTTCTTTCCAAATTGGTAGGTTTGGGTGGTTGCATGATGCATAATTGAAAGCCAGATGTTTTGGAGGGAAAAGTCATTACATTATTGAATGACGATTATAACAAAACAAGAGTTTTGTCTCTTCAAGCAGCAACTCTCACATGTTCTGAGATTAAGCTTTTTTATATAAAGGATGTACCACAGCACACCCCAACCAAAAAAAGTCACATTGCAGGCTCCTAGGCAGCCATGGGGACCCAGTTTGTTTGCAAAATGTTTTAAATAATATCATACAATAAATCAATCAAGATTTATAAAATTTATTAATTTGTACACACATGCGATAAAAAAATAATTTGTTTACTGACAAAAGTACAAAGAACATATTCCCACAAAAGTGAGTACACCCCTCACATTTTTGTAAATATTTTATTATTTACTGATTGATTAAGTTTGTGGACATTTTTTTTATACAGGTGACTGGTTGAGACAGGTGTCTTTAATGTCAGTTAAATTAGGAGAATCTAACTCTTAATGGTTGGTAGGGGATCAAATACTTATTTCACTCAATGAAATGCAAATCAATTTATATATTTTACATAATGTGATTTTCTAGATTTTCTTTTTGATATTATATCTGTCACTGTTAAAATAAACTGAACTTTTAAATTGATTTTAATTATTTAATTTATTAAGTAATAATTTATTAAATAAATAAAATTAATCATTTTAATTATTGTTAATTTTTTTTGTCAGTGGGCAAACCTACAAAATTAGCGAGGGGTCAAATA
Source organism: Lepidarchus adonis (assembly GCA_037576955.1). Taxonomy (NCBI): domain Eukaryota; kingdom Metazoa; phylum Chordata; class Actinopteri; order Characiformes; family Lepidarchidae; genus Lepidarchus; species Lepidarchus adonis. The sequence goes on from JBBIGC010000002.1 coordinate 8,761,835, forward strand.
ATTATTTCCACCACAGTATACACACACACACACACATCCCTCCACACACTGAGTATGGTGAGTGTATTGGTGTTTTTTTTAAGTGAAGCATGCAGGTGTATAGAGTTAATGACTTGTATATTACACTGGCCTTCAGCCTTTCACTAAACACTCTACAAATCTAAAAGTAATCATAAAATCAATCAATTATTGAGCGTCCACCAATGTAATTTTATTTACTATGTAGACATTTTGTTTTCAAACCAGGTGACCGTAACATAGCTTAATTTTTGGAATGAACTTTTCATCAACAGGTATTTTCATTCAATACCTGTAAAGTTTATTTGTGTGTGTGTGTGTGTGTGTGTGTGTGTGTGTGTGTGTGTGTGTGTGTGTGTGTGTGTGTGTGTGTGTGT
>JBBIGC010000002.1:8840164-8852248 GCA_037576955.1 Lepidarchus adonis
TTTATCAGTACATTGCAGAAAATAATGAACTTTATCACAATATGCTAATTTTTTGAGAAGGACCTGTATATATATAATTCCCCCATTGCCCTCTGAGGGTGGTCTTTGTCCTTCAAGCCTGAGTCCCCTTTACCAGAGGCCTGGGAGCTTCAGGGTCCTGTGCAGTATCATAGCTGATCCTAGTACTGGACAGAGATCTCAGATGTCGTTCCTGGAAGTTTGATATTCCTCAAGCATTCCAAGGTCCATGTGTATGTCTGGTCTCACAGTCTTGTATGACTGCTCTGTCTACCAGTACGTGGTGTTTCGCTCTCCTAGTGTTACTACGAATTCCTTTCTGTCCAGACTGTAGCTTCTGGCTCATCTGTGCTGCCAGGCGCACATGGAATGCAGTAAGCTTGGCTTGGATCATATGAGGGCCTGGTGCTGTCCTGGCTCTTTCTTGGAAGTCTGCCAATGTGAACGGTTACTGGGGCTTGTTCAGGGAGGATGCTGTGGTCTGCTCTCAGATCCTCAGATGCACTGTGCACTGTGCATCGTTGTTATGTGTTGTCTCTTTGTCCCACATGCTCGTCTAGTATTGTTCATCTTACAGTCTGATTGGTGTCAGTCATGGTCATAGTAGGTGTTTCTTCACTTGGTAATCGGTGTCGGAGGGTCCAGATTTCCAGCTTGTTGTTCTTGGAGTTTTGGGGATGATGATATCTCCCTCCCCCTGTGAATCTTGATGTTGGGTATCAAAGAATTCATAGGTCCTACATCTTCTTCCCTTTTACTGGTTACTTACATAGCTTCTTCGAATGTATTTTGACAGGAGATAAAACATCACGACTAAAATCATCCCTCTGTCTGTTCAGCAGTGATACTTGTGATAAGGTTAAACAGAACTGCCTAATATCCGTCAAGAACCCTCAGACATTGTGACAGAAATGAGTAATTATAACTATTATATAGTAAATATTTGTTGCAACATCTCTTCAAACCCGGAGTTTATTGGAAACGGGCGTCAGTGGGAGACAATTAGAAGATATACGATGTGTATATATATATATATATATATCGTATATCTTCTAACTGTCATACATATATACAGTATACATTTATTTATATTACATAATGTGTTTTGTCATTTATATAAGCTAAAACGGGTTTTAGATTTGCTGTGGCTTCTCTCGATCTGAAGGCAAATGTATCACCTTCACTCACTGCTATAGTTTAATTGCCTTTATATATGTTCATCATGATTCACTGTTGGTCAGACGCAAGCTAAAGAGGGGGAGACACAAACTCTCTCAGCAGAGCTAGAAAATGCAGTGGATTTAATTAAAGGGATGTGTTTCACTCTTCGAATTACAGCATTAATCCACTTTAATGACCTACTTTTGTCAAGTCCAGGTCTTGTCATTCGTCTGTGATTACTGGGTCTACAGGGAGGTGGGCCACTTAGAAACAAAAAGCTACACTTCCTGCTTAAATTCCCCAAAGTGATGCTCACAGACTGACAGAGCCGAATCAGGGAGAGGACATCCATGAGCCAGCACAAACCTCGGAGTCAACAGACCATACAATACAAAACTATTTCTCAGTATATACTGGACCTTTTATTATGATTAAAACAAGTATTGTGCATTTCATTAAGCATTTCTCACCTTTGACACATGTGGTCTTGTATTCTATCAGCTAGTAGAGGAGAGTGACATATAACCTAACAAAGCATGGAATGTAACTTCATTTTATGTAGTTAAAGGAAGTAGAATTTGCATTTTTATCTGTTTATCTGTACATAAAATGTATTTTGTTAGAAAGCTGTGTCACACAATTCACATACAGTGGAGGAAATAATTATTTGACCCCTCATGGTTTTTGTAAGTTTGCCCACTGACAAAGACATGAACAATCTATCCTTTTAATAGAAGGTTTATTTTATTTTGACAGTGACAGATCCAGAAAATCACATTATATACAGTGGTGTGAAAAAGTGTTTGCCCCTTCCTAAGTTTTTTTTAAATTTTTGCATATTTGTCACACTTAAAAACTTTTTAAGTGAAGAATTTTATTATTAAGGGAGAAAAAAAATTCAAAGCTACATAGCCCTGTGTGACAAAGTGATTGCACCCTAAACCTTATAACTTGTTGGGCCGTCTTTAGCAGTATAAAATTCAAATAAATCTCTCAATGTTAAAATAAACCTACCATTAAAATTATAGACTGTTTATTTCTTTGTCAGTGGACAAACTAAAAAAATCAATGAGAGGTCAAATAATTATTTCCTCCACTGCATGTGTAAATTGAATCACTTTCTTGGTTCCTGTATATATATAAAAGACAGTCATATGTAGATTTAACACATACAATGTTTTAGATGATCTTATAAAAGAATAAATTATTGTCATGTGCACAGTAGAACAAGCATTTTCACGATCCATTATGTTGCAAAAAAACAGAAAATGAATTTAATAAAAAAGACACTGTACATTTTTAGCCTCATGAACATTATGGAAGGAAAAAAGAAAATGCTGTGTTGTGAAAAGTTAAACACAAAGACAGGCCTTGCAGGGCTATGTCAGACTGGTATAAATGTAAATATATTATATAAAATATATCCAATATATTGTATAAAATAGAAACATAAATATAAAAAAATATTTTTTTCCACTTTGTGTGTGAAATTTCCACCATCTCCAAGAGAATCGTTGTGAAGCGTAGAGTGCCATACTCCTCTGAGGTACTGCATTTCAGCTTCTGTATTGATCTGTTTCATGTAATGTAAAGTATCATTGCACCCTTGGGAATATCATCCAACCATTTTGTCAAACACCATTAAAATACTTTTTTCAGGCAGATTGGCAAACTAGGTAGATTGGTTTACAACTGCATATTCCAGTGAGAAAAATATGCACTGATGAAAATTTTCTAGTATTTGAGAGAATTATTCTAGTAAAACAATCCAGTGAATTACAGGTAGCAAGCTAGTCAGTTTATTCCAAACATCCCTCTCCCCAACACTCTCCAGCCTTCCCTGAGGTTTCCTCTCAGTTGGATGCGCCTGAAAAACCTACAAAATGTGGCACCCTGGAGGCATCCTCATCAGATGGCCAGATCAGCTCAGCTAGCTACTCTCAATACGAAGGAGAAACGGCTCTACTCTGAGTTCCCTCCAGATAACCGAGTACTTCGCCCTTTGAGTTCCAGCAACCCTACAGAGGCATGTCATTTCTTATACTGTACTTGTATTCGCATTCTCATTCTTTTTGTTACTACCCTGATCTCACAGCCATAAATGAGGGTTTGAAAGCAGAGGTACAGGTAAATTGAGAACTTTGCCTTTTGGCGCAGTTCCCTCTAAACAACAACAGTCTGGTACAACGCCACCATTCAGGAACAATGACCCAGAGATACTTAAACTCCTTCACTTGGGTCTTATCTCTAACCCAGAGCAAACAAACCATCACTTTCCAACCAAAACTTGAAGGTGCTGACTCCTATCCCAGCCCCTACGCATTAGGCTGCACACTGCAGGTCATGGTCTGAAGAACCCAACAGTACTGCATGATCCACAAACAGAAGAACTTCAGTTCTTATTCTTATTCTTATTCGATTCAATTCAATTCTTATATAAAATATGTATATATAAAATAACAGCCTCCAATGTATCAGCATCATTATTTTAATCAAATCATAAATATTGTGATCTTTCATTTCTGACTTATTTTCTAACTCTAACTTAAAGAATATTAATCCTGAAATTCCAAACAAGACAGAGAGATACCGGACACCAAACCGGATACACTCCTCACCCCAACTGCACCTTGAGAGTGTGTCAATGAAAATCACAAACAGGATCAGAGACAATGGCAACCTTGGCAGAGTCCAGCACCTCCTAAAAGTGCAGACAGGCTTGTAGACTGGACCGTCAAATTCCCATCAAAGACCCCCAAAGCAGCCTGGCAAGGGTAAAGAATTGGTGCACTGTTCCATTGCAGGGCAAATTTTGCATTGGTCTTCATAAATTTTAGGTTTGATAATCTGCAAAAGCTTACTTTCCAGCACCCTGGAATAGACTTCCCCAGTGAGGCTGTGTAGTGTGATATCCCAATAGTTGGAGCACACCCTCCTTTTCAAAAATGGGAACCAAAACTCCAGCCTGCTAGTTCATAGGGACTGTTCCAGACCTCTATGCAATACCAGAGAGATGTGTCAGCAAAGACAGATCAAAAGTATACAGTCTTCAGCATCTTAGAGTGAATATCATCCACAACTGGAGCTTTTCCACTGAGCACCTTATTGACTACTCTAGTGACCTATGCCAGGGAAATGATTGAACATTTCAAAGTCTTCAGACTCTGCCTCTTCAAGCACACCTGGCAGAACTCACCTGTTAATTGCCAGGTTCAGGGAGTGTGTTTGAGGAAGGAAACTACCAAACTGTGCAGGACGCCAGCCCTCCAGGACCGACTTTGGACACCCCTGCATGCTTTTGGCTATCTGTACAGTTCCTGTACCTGTCAGTTGCTTAAGGAGACAACTGGATCTGGTCTTGTTACTCTTGGTATACACTGCCTAAAGGTGATCCAACGAAGTGCAATCAGTGAACTGGTAACAGGGCCATTGGCACCCAAGTCTCATTGATGCATGTGGGGAACTAATACCAGCCTGTATCATTGGATCCTGTGGCTCAAAGAGTAAATGCTGGTTAAGAGCAAAAGGAGTTACAATGCACAATAGTCAGAGCTGCTTTTGTGGCATGAGTGGTGTCTACACAATATTAGGCAGGTAGTTATAATGTTATAGCTAAACAATATACATTGAATTCTAATTGTGTCCTTAAAGTTTTGTTGTATTACAACCAAAGGCTACTGTTTATGACAATATGTCTTGGAAGAAGACTTTTTTTCCATTACTATTAATAATAAAGGTTTACAAATCAAGCATTGACTATAGTCTTTAATGGTGAGGTGAGCACTGTAACTCTTGACCTCACATGGCTTATTGATTCATTTTCCAACTTTTAAAACAAGTCTCAAGCTAATTAAAACTTTTGTCTGTAATGAGCAGTTAATGAGCATCTCTAAATTAGCTTTTTAAAACGTTAGAAATGGCAAGTGGTGTAATAAAGAATATATCCATGATGTCCACAACACAAGGCTCTTCATATAGTGCGTTGCCTGAAGCATGCATGATGTTACAAATCTGCACTTTGCTGCATCCGGCTTGTCCACAGTGCCTCCTCAAATGGAAAAATGCCTGTGGGGCACATCAAGCTGGAAGTGAGAGCAGCTAGTAGATGAAGGGCTAAAACAAGTCAGTCATGTGCAATGAGGATTGTGTCCCATGGCCAACATCCACCCAGCCAGTTCTGAGGCTGTTCTGCCAACTGTGCACTATTCCCTCCTCTTGGTTTCCCCAACACATCTGCTGATGCCTGGACAGTGGAAGAAGCAACATATATGCTGCAGCTGAACTTCATTCGTTCATTTCAGAAGTGACCTCCATGTACAGTTAAAATTTCCTTCATACTTTGTATGCTATGTTGTAAAAAGAGAACATGATCACTTAGATAGCTGTAGAAAATAGTCCATTACTGTTAATAAAAGATTACTCAAAACAGATGACTCAGTAATACAGAATACAGAGACTATAGGATGTTGCTGCTCATGCGCGAATCACTCCCACGAGGCGGATTGTTATTCCCGAGTCACATTAAAGATTTGTTTAAAATGAACGAATGATCACTAGAAGTACTACCACAACAGTCATACACGGACTACTGAGCACGCTAAGCAGTGTAGCATGATCTGCAGCCAGTGATGGCCAAGCAGGGCGTCATCCCGAATTTACACGATAATTCGGGTGTGTCTGGACCTCCGCAGCGGCGCTCTGCCGAACCCCTGAGAATAGTCCATTACTGTTAATAAAAGTGTCATCATTGCAATGAAATGCGGATTCTTTTTGGTATGTATTCGGTCTAAATTAAAATATGATTTAAAAAAAAGACATACAAAAAATAAGGAACAAAAGCTCTTTCACTTTTTGTGACTTGTTTGTGATGTCATTAGTGGCATCACAGTAATCTGTCACATGTGCTCAGGGTGAACCTGCTCTCATCTGTGAAAAGCACAGGGCACCAGTAGTGGACCTGCCAATTCTGGTATTTTATCACCCCTCATGAAGTCAGTTACTGATTGTTTGGTCAGAGAAATTCACACTAGTGGTCGTTTTTTGCTGGTACCTCATATTGCAAAGGTCACAGCAAGTGGCAGGGCTTTTTATCAAGTCCAGCAGTTATGGAATAATCTTCCAAATATTGTTCAGGATTCAGACACAAGCTCAATATTGAAGTCCAGACTGAAAACATATTTGTTTAATCAAGCTTTGTATTAGTTCTAGGCAAGGGGTAGATCTAGAGGGTTCTCAGGCATAGAGTTTTCTGGTAAACTTGGATGCTGTTGCCCTCCAATCTGAGCCATTCACTTAAGTTTGTTGATGATCGAGTGGTTGGCTGCCTTACGTCCCAGGATGCCCACATGTCTGTGCTGTTATAGAGTCTTTCTGGAACTCCTGTATGCACTCAGACCACAATGTCTGTCATTTTTAAACACTTGCAACATTGAGTCTTCCCTGGAATGCCCAGGCTCACAATAACAACTTATCTAGGAGATCATTAACACTAGAACGACATCTGATTCGCTATACCTAGAACGACGGCATGCGTCAATTGATGCAGTGCCTAGTTTCGCACAAGGTGGCTCCTAATTTAACTGATAATGCAGTTGTCTTTTATGTCTTTTACCATTTAACCTTTATTTTCTCCATAACTATGCTGTCTGGGTTCTATTTTACAACTGTTCATACTACTTGTGAAGAATGTGTGCACTTCCTTCACTGCGCCTTGGTCGTGAAGGAGGCTCGCACATTAGAGCAGCCTCAGGGCACGTACTAATCCAAAACACAGACTAGCATTCTGTTTAGTAAGCATTAAGGCTACAGGATTCTACTGCACTCTGTAGGTGGCTTTACTGATTAGATCACAACCCCTGAAAATAACATCCGCTCATACAAGCTGCAGCTAGCAGACAGAGCAGTGTCCAATTTTTCAGAGCAGTGTCCAGACTTACAGAGCAGTGTCCAGTCTTACAGAGCAGTCAGTCTTTTTAGTATTAAAAAAAACTTGAGTTAAGGTCATTCTTTATGGCTCAATGATAAAGAGATTGGGCTAAAATTATGTTCAAGGGAAAAATCACTGCTGACCAAAAAGAGCAAGAAGGCTTGTCTTGCCAAAAAACATAGTGATGATCCCCAACACTTTTGGGGAAATTTTCTGTGGATTGATGAGACAGAAGTTGAACTTACTGGAAGGTTTGCAGCCTGTTACATCTGCTCTAAAACTAGCAGACATTTTGAAAAATAAATTTGCAACAGTCAAGCATGGTGGTGGTAGTGTGATGGTCTGGGGCTGCATTGTTGGGTCAAGACCTAGATGACTGGCTGTAATTGATGGAATCATGAATTCACACACACATAACTCAAGAACAATGGATGAGGTGTGTTTGGAGCAGTGGGGTACTGCAGATGCCGAAATTATTTACAGACCATCTGGTTAGTGGTTCCAGTCCTTGATCCCCCTCTACCCTGGACACGTTAGCATTTTCCCTGCATCTCACACAACTGATCAGTTAATTACCCAGCAGTTTTTGAGTAGATGTAGATGTGTAAACACAAACATGTGCAAGGTAGGGAGTCCTCCATGACAGTATTTTGGCACTGCCAAACATAAAATAAAACAAAATAAAAATCTGTTGCTGCTGATATGAAATTGTAGAATGTTCCTGCTCTAGGAATTGTCACAGACTAAACTGACAGTTAGAAAATCTCTCTGAAAACTGCACGACTTACAAGATAAATAAATAGACAAATCCCATTTACACATGACAAATCTGTTTATAAGCAATTACTTGTTTAATTTTGATTCTCTATTATCAGACAAGCACAGGACAATGTTGTTGGCATTGGGTGAGATTTATATTCTTTGGGGTCCTCTTCTCTCTGCACCAACATGCCCACTTCCATTTGATAATCATCATAGTGGGAGTCTCCATCTGGACCAGTGTTGGCCACAGCTCTAAATAAAACTACACACATTTGCTCCTCACACAAGGGACAAGGCTTAACAAAATAAAACAGCCAAATAAAACTCTCTAGAGAAATTAAAGTAGTTTGCAATTGTATAAATAAAGTTGTTGCAAGCTAATGTGTCAGTCTAAATCACCCGGTGCGTCTGTGGCATTAAAAACAATGCTCTGTTGCTTTCATTTAGACAAAATTGGCATAGCACTCAGGTCACTAAAATGTTTATCAGTTGCACTAATAAATGAATTAATATTTCCAACCAATAAAGCAGTATGCCACATGGGGAGACTGTGTTACAGGTCCTGTTTTCCCATTTTTTGAGACATTATGGATCATAATGATACAATCATAATTCATTATTGTGTTATTGGCTGTATTTGTTTTTGGCTAGACATGGCTGTTCAGGAGCAAGTCAGGACACTATCAGCAGCTTTCCTGTTTAACACAATCACTGGCCAAGAGGCAACCTCAGCTCCCACATGAACTTTAGTGTGGAGAATGAAGAACGTGTGAAATCAATGGCTTAATTCTTAATTCTCTGCCCCACAACCCCTGTAACCCTCATTCCCAAGATGCCTTGCGGCCGGTGGAGCAGCAGCTCCCTCCCAACATTGCTACAATATTTTGAAATATTTGTATAATAAATAATAATGGTACCATATAATACTATGGGAAAGTGCACTGGTGGGATTGTAAGCCTGTGTCACATCATATTTATACCCCAGACCAGGAACTGTGGGACAATTGATTTCATGTATAAAAAAAAGAAGCCATTTCTTGATGTGGGATGTTTTTCCCAATTAATAAATGTACTTGAATTAAAGGCTGGATTTTCTCTTTTTGTGTTTATTTCTCTATATTGTGTTTTAAGAATTAATTAAAACACGTCTTAACCAGAGATGGAGGGCACTGTGTGTGACATTTTATGATGGGTGCACACTAATTTCAATACTACTTAATAGCCAATCAACCATAAGCACAGACACCTTTCACAATTAAATAGCTTTTTATAGCTAATAGATCATTTTAAATAGGTCTCACGTTTGATACACATTTTTGGGGAAAAAACCTTTCAGTAGTATAAATAAATGAATAAATAAATACATTTTGTAAAGGTCTTTAAACATTTACATTTTAACATATTCTAAATGTATTTTAATAAAAAAAATATTATAAGAATAATAATAATTTTCCTTTTGAAGGTACTTTAAGAAACCAAACGGGGTTTGTCTATGCACAGCATCAAAAAAAGTTTGTCATCTTTTTTATTGTGTAAGGCTCTAATTGGTGGCATATAAAAGACACTGCAAAGTAACAGCTCAGCTCAAAATGTACAATCTGCTTATAATGACCCTTTAAGTCCCGTTTCTTTCACGTTTCTCTGGCTCTTACCACAGACTATTTACTTTCCAAGTATTGGAACTAATGTCTCAGTTAAAATTAGCGAGAGCTGATAAAATTGTTGTTTGAGTCATCATAATTGTGCAGTTTTTTCATGTTTAACACTAATTATTATATCTGTTCCCAAACAACAAGCTCGACTAGCTCCGAAAATACTCTCTGACTAACTGCTCTGTCTATTTCTGTCCCAAACAACCCTCAGTGTCAATGCTAGTAAACACAGCATTAGCTTGTAGAAGGAACTAAAGTTGGACATGCATTAAAGATGAAAGTAGCTCCAAATGTACTTCAACACAAGAGCCTACTGCAAGGGCCCAGTGACAGGAAGCGTTTTAAAACCGACTCCCTTGGTAGAGCTTAGTGCAAGGAGACCCTTTTGCTGATGTCCATGGGCTAAGAGCATAGCTCTGATTTAGCATCAGTAAAAGCAATGGGTGAATATGTAGCTGGATATGCTAATGAATTAGCTTCTTTCATCAGTTGCACATATGTGGTTTTCTGCAACCCTCCATAGTCTGGCAGTGAGAGCCCATTAATGATGCAGGTTCTAAAAGTAAACTTGCTTTGTGCTGGTCAGCTTGCTGGGAGTGTCTTGACCAGTGCAACTTATAAAAGGCCACTGTTATAACTGTGCAACCTGTTTTAAGTAGGACATTAAAGGATCAGAGGTGGGCAAACTTATAATAAAAATATTATATTATATTATAAAATATACTTCTATAAATAGAAATTAAAGCAAAAAACAAAACAACAACAAACAAATCGTCTGGTTATTTAAAAAAACTTTTTAATTGAAATATGTAACTGTGAACCAAGGTTTTTTGTAGAACTCTGGGTTCATTTATACACTTATTTAGCTAAAGTGCAGTAGAACATTTTGGGGCACACAGCATCCATCAGCAAACACTGTTAAATCACAGTCAAGAGAACATGCGCCTTTGTAGTCCTTTGCATAGTCTGATCCTGTATAAGAAGTAACTAATGTTCATTTTAATTTCAATTTAATTTAATTTATATAACGCTGACATTATCACATAGCAGCTTTACAAGGTCCAGGTCCAAGACCCTAATGAGCAAGCAATGTAGAATAAGGAGTTTTCCTCATTGTGGCTTAGCCCTTTCCCAAGCAGAAAACCAGTGAAAACCATCCAGTTTGGTGGAATTTGGCAGCAGTGCTACTCACTTCAACATACTGTTGCTGTGGGCGGACTGAGAACTGAAACAAATAAAGACAAACAGGCTAATTAGAAGAATAAGCAGTCTGTGAGAGGTAAAAATATCCAAAGGTTTGATATGCAGTCTGTCCATGTAGTGTGTGTTTGCCCTGCCTAATAGTTATGGTATTCGCCATCCACGGCCTAGTGATGCTGGGGAGTTTTAGGATGGTGTAACATTGCTCAGCCGGGATGAATGTCTTGCAAATGTGCAGCATTGGTTGTTCCTCTTTGTGAATCTGGGGTCACAGAACTTGTTAAAATCTGGGGTCACAGTAAAACCCTAAAGCCATTTGTTAAAGCATCGTGCTAGTGCAAAAGTCCTGTCTCCAGCACAGCTCATTATCAGGAACTGTGCTCTTTTCCGAGAATTCATGGTAGACTCTATGATGGTGAGCTAGCCAGGTCCTGGTGCAGCAAAGCATCCCCAAACCTTGACACTTCCACCACCATGCTTCACAGCTGGTATGAGGTTCTTTTCCTAGAATGCTGTATTTGGTTTATGCCAGACATTATTCTGGAAGTCCTGGGGTCTCATTTATAAAACATTCCATAGAACTACTACTAAAAGTGTATGTTCACTCAAAAGACAAAAATTGCATAAGCAAAGAAAATGTCACATTTATATATATATATTTTTTAAAACATGCGCACGCACACCTGCAAGCAATATATATATGCTTTATAAATTACACTCTACCTGTGGTTCGCATGTTGGATTTGCAGCTTACTTTGCCCTCTACACACCAGACCATACATGGTAAATGCAAAGAACCTCGTGTATATTTAAGGAATATTTGAAGGTATATTATCTGGAAATAAAGGTGGGGGTGTCTTAATTTATTCCTCAACAGAAATCACATTTTTGTAGAATTACATTTTACAATTTTATTTTGTTTCAATTGTTTTGTTGTATTATTTGATTATTTCAGTATTGTTAATTTGAGATTAAATAACCATATAGGGTGTCCTAATTTTTTTATATGGCTGAATGTGTGTGTACTTCATTCCATTTTCAATACTGTCTGCAGTCTTCATTTTAAATCAACGTTTATTTAAATGAGTTAAATGTAAAACGTATACAGTTCTAATCACACCACTTAAGATATATATACATATATACTTGTTATTTGTTGCACAGGTGTCACTGGGAAGCAGTAACTAGCTTGATAGCAGCAACTACCAAAGTGTGTGCTGTGTGGCCACTTCTGACATGCAAAAACATGAAAAAAATACATGTACTCTTCCTGAAACCAAAAGAAGTTAGCCTTTGTGTGTGTGTGTGTGTGTGTGTGTGTGTGTGTGTGTGTGTGTGTGTGTGTGTGTGTGTGTGTGTGTGTGT
>JBBIGC010000002.1:8868999-8879809 GCA_037576955.1 Lepidarchus adonis
ATGTATATATAGTATATATTATATTTTATTTTTTCTTCTTCTGAACTGTCACTTTGAATTCAAACTGATATTGCTGTCTTCTTCCAGATGAGATGAAGACACTGATGTTCTTCGAGGGCTGTCCTCCTCAGCTGGGCTGCACCATCAAGCTCCGCGGTGCCTCAGAGTATGAGCTGGCACGAGTAAAGGAGATCATTACAATGATGGTGTGTGTAGCTTATCACTCTCAGCTGGAAATCTCCTTCCTTATGGATGAGTTTGCCATGCCACCAAGCCTGTCGAAGAGTACTTCATTCCCCTGCCTGCTGGAGACCACTGCTGGAGAAGAAGAGAAGGAAGCTGATGGAGAGAGCCAGGGTAATGGAAGTGGAGCAGGGGAGGACCCCACAGAGCTGCCCTCAGAAGTTGACTTTGAGCCAGTAATCCAAGATGTCGCTAAAGGTTACAGTAGACAGGCTTCTGTTTCTGAATCCTCACTGAAGGACGGAGAAAGCCCTAAAATGAGTAGAAACGACTCTGTCACATCTCCGCTTAGAGGAGAGGCTGAAGAGGTGAGGACCTCCACTCCTTTCTCCTGTCCTGCGAGTCAGCCACCACCTGTGCCCCTTCCTTATCTCATCTCAGACTTGGATGAGATTGGAGAAGAGGAGGTAAAAGAACCGATGGATGTGGAAGAAAATGGAGAAGAAGAGTGTACCATTATGCAAGTGGACAGTGCTGGTTCTGAAACATCGCTTGCTCCTGTGCGACTCTTCAGGGACCCGCTCCAGGACGACACTGGCCTTTTTGTGGCTGAGCAAGTGACCTCAGCAGACGATCGTCTGAAATCTATCTCTGCCTGCTTCAAGCAGGAGCTGAAGGACATCATCCTGTGTATTTCACCTTTCATCACCTTCCGTGAACCTTTCCTTCTGATGCCAGCTGGCCTGCGCTGCCCCAGCCGTGACTACTTCCCAGAGCAGGTCTACCTGTCACCACTCCTTAACAAGGATTTAAAGGAGCTGGATGGCCGCCGCAAGAAGCTGCTACTCAAGGACTCTGCCCCACCCACAGGGTCTCTCAGCAATGGGATAGGGCCTCAGCTACGTCAAGCCCAGGTGCTGCCCTCTCACAAACTCACCACAACACACATTGTGGAGCAGCTAACCAGCAGTCAGGACCTGGCACGTATGTTGGCTGACTACCGTGCACAAGGTGGACGCATTCGGCAACGGGATGTGGACCCCTTCGCCAGTCCAGCACCAACAAAAGCACCTTTGAAGGCAGAAAGCGAGGAGGAGAAAGGGCCAGGACAGAACGAAATGGCTTGGGCCACCAAGGTAAAAACTTCTGACCTGGTTGCAAATAAAGCTAAACCCAGCTTGTGTTTATCAGAATATGAAGTGTGTGTGTAAGTGTGTGTGTAAGTGTGTGTGTAAGTGTGTGTGTAAGTGTGTGTGTGTAAGTGTGTGTGTGTGTGAACAACTGCTGAAACTGCAAACGTTTTACTAGAGAAGGTTTTGTAATATAATAGATATTTGATTGGGTATTCATAAGTGGAATGGAATATGATACTTCCCAAAAATACCACAAATAAAACTGTTTATTAATTCTGGGGGTGGGGTATACAGTGGGGCAAAAAAAACATTTGTTTTTTTAAGTTTTCCCACTTAAAAATATCACAGAGGTCTGTAATGTTCTCTTCAACTGTGAGAGACAGAATGTAAAAAAAAAAAAAAACAGGAAATCACATTGTATGATTTTTAAAGAATTTATTTGTATAATTGTGCAGAAAATAAGTATTTAGCGCTTACGCTAGAATTCTGGCCTCACAGACCTTTTACTTCTTCTTTAAGAATCCCTTTTATCTTCCACTCCTTACCTGTATTAAAGGCACCTGTTTGAACTTGTTATCTGTATAAAAGACACCTGTCCACACCTTCAAACAGTCAGACTCCAACCTCCACCATGTCTAACGACACCAGGGACAAGATTGTTCACCTGCACAAGACTGAGATGAGCCGATCTACAATAGGCAGCAGCTTGGTGAGAATAGATCCATTTTTGGAGCAATTATTAGAAAATGGAATAAATACAAGATCACTGTCAATCTCCCTCGACCTGGAACTCCTTGCAAGATCTTTTGATGATCTTGAGAAGAGTGACCAATTCCCCTCAGTAGTTCTGAGCTGTTTCCTCAATGACCTGAAGGCAGCTGGGACCACAGTAACAAAGGTTACTATTAGTAACACACAACATCTTCATGGATTAAAACCCTGCTTAAGCAGCACATGTCCAGGCCAGTCTAAAGTTTGCCAGAGACCATCTGGATGTCATGTGGTCAGATGAGTAAATGGAAGTCTTTAGTATAAATTCCACTCGCTGTGTTTGGAGGGGAAGGATGCTGAATTGCATCCCAAGATCACCATACCCACTGTGAAGCATGGGGGTAGAAACATTATGTTTTGGGGGCTGTTTTTCTGCAAAGGGGTCAGGACGACTGATCCGTATTGAGGAAAAGCTGAATGGGTCCATGTTTAGTGAGATTTTGGGCAAAAACCTCCTTCTATCAGTGACAGCATTGAAGATGAAACATGGCTGGATCTTCCAGCATGACAATGATCCCAAACGCACTGCCCAGGCAACGAAGGAGTGTAAAAAGCATTCTAAGGTTCTGTAGTGTTCTAGCCAGTCTCCGGACCTCAATCCAATACATCTGTAGAGGGAGATGAAAGTCAAAACATCACAGCTCCTGAGAAGATCTGCATGGAAGACTGGATCAAAATACCAGCTATATTGTGGGCAAACCTGGTGAAGACCTACAGAAAACGTTTTACCTCCATCATTGCCAACCAAGGTTACAAGTATTGAGGTGAACTTTTGTTTTTGACCAAATACTTATTTCCTGAACCATTATACAAATAAATTTTTAAAAAATCATACAATGTGATTTCCTGGATTTTTTTTGTACATACACCTCCCTCATCTTTTTAAGTGGAACAACTTGCAGAATCTGTGGCTGCCGAATACTTTTTTGCACCGCTGTGTACTACTTTTCTGTGTATTGTCATTCTGAGAGATTCTACAAATATACACAAAATGTCATGGAGATTCCAACACCTAATGTTCAATGCATCACTGCTCAACAGATGCAACTCCAAAACACAGATTGGGTTACAATGGCGTTTTCTCTTGCGACTCCTAGATTTAAAAGCATCCAGAATCGATTGTACTAAATGTGAATATGAATAAAATAGAAAGATGATCTGGCCACAAAGGAGAATTTTATGTCTGTTGTCTGAGGTGATTAGATGTATTTTTGTTTTACAGCTGGATTGCCTGAATCCAGTAAATCATCAGCGACTCTGCGTTCTCTTCAGCAGCTCTTCCACACAATCAAATAATGCTCCGAACCCTTGCGTTAGTCCTTGGTAAATATTATTTTCCTATATTTCATAATTAATGTGTGCTGCCAAGGTCTTTTAAATGATGTCAGCAGTGCCCAGTCCTGGGGATCTACCACCTCAACTTTACATTAGATCAACTTTAGATCCAGAATTCTAAGACCAGGGCTGGACACCCCTTACATACATTTCTGTGTAGCTCATGTATCTCAAATAATGATATGTTTCCTACATTTAGGATTGTGACAATGGAATTTTATGGAAAGAATGACTTGACGCTTGGCATATTTCTGGAAAGATACTGTTTCAGGTAAAATAAGTTTGAGGGATCATTTAAAATGCTGCAAGCGTATTCAGGTTTCTACAGTACTCAATGCTGTTTGTTGCAGACCCTCTTACCAGTGTCCCAGCATGTATTGTGAGACTCCTATGGTCCACCATATCCGGCGTTTCGTGCATGGAAATGGTTGCGTCCAGATTGTTCTGAAGGAGCTTGACTCCCCTGTGCCTGGATATCAACACGCTATCCTCAACTATTCCTGGTGTCGAATCTGTAAACAGGTAACAGGATTGGCAGACAAATCTTTTCATTTTCCAATGGAGCTAAAAGCCTGAGCTTAACAAGTAATGGAAGTATATACCTCACCAATCAGCCTGATCACTCACACTCTTGTGCAGCTAGAACTGCAAATCCGCTTTTTCAGCAAGAGTTGGTCAGTCCTGTACATCAGCTTTGGTGGATTTTAAACAATTCCTCTGAACAGAACAGCAAACATCTGGAAAATTTCCTCACATG
Organism: Lepidarchus adonis; assembly: GCA_037576955.1. Classification (NCBI taxonomy): domain Eukaryota; kingdom Metazoa; phylum Chordata; class Actinopteri; order Characiformes; family Lepidarchidae; genus Lepidarchus; species Lepidarchus adonis. The sequence goes on from JBBIGC010000002.1 coordinate 8,873,179, forward strand.
AACAGCTTGTTTCAGGTCCTTTCAGAATTTCTATCGAGTTATGATCAGGACTTTGATATGGCATTTGGAAACATTGGAATTGGAATACTGTTTAAATACTCTTTGGAAGTTTTTAGATTGTTGTGTTCTTGTAGTTATGTATAGTTTTATATAATCATCTTCTTGCATTACCCAGTTTACCTTGACATTTCACAGGCAGATGTCCAGACAATTTCCTTTAGATTTTGCTGGTATAATTTAGAATTTATTGTTCTTGCGGAGTGAGGGGGCGGGGTGAGGGGCGGAGTGAGACCTGCTATGCACATCATTGCATTTGTCACCAGTGTGTGTTTGTTGCTTTTTATGGTGGATTAATTAACATTAGCCAATGTGTTAGAGATGTTTAGTTGCTTATAAATGACCTCTGCTGCCTTTCGGTCCTTGCAGATTATTCTACACCTTGCTTTTGGAGTAAACTTTGATTACATACTCCTAGAGAGGGAAATGGTTATCTTAAATTTCTCTCATTTACACACAGTCTGTCTGACTGTAAATTGCAATCCAGACTCTTTGGAGATGGTTTTGTAACCTTTTCTTGCCTGATGAGGCTTAACGACTGTTTTTCTGATGTTCTCAGAAATCTCCCATGGTCATGCCATAATAATAATTGAGAAAATTCTAAAGTGTTACATTTGTCTTTGGGCTGTATTAAGATTAGTATCTTACAATTGCGCTCCTGTTTGTTAGGTGACTCCAGTGGTTCCTTTGTCTGATGATTCATGGTCCATGTCCTTCGCTAAGTATCTGGAACTGCGTTTTTATGGACACCAGTACACTCGACGTGCCAATGCTGAGCCATGTGGTCACTCAATACACAAAGACTATCACCAGTACTTCTCCTACAACCAGATGGTGGCATCTTTCAGGTGAACATCTTTACCCTGTACTGTAGAAACCAGCTCACATTCTGTGTGTTTGTAAAGGGAAAAGTTTATTATTGCTTGGTTTAATGTGCCCATCGTATAGGACTCATCGACATTAGCCTCATATAAATATATACATTGCATTTCATGGTATATGATAAAGCGTTCATATAATGGAAAACTGAATTTTCATCTACTTTTTCCAAATATAATTATTCAGTGTAGGATGTGAGCAATCCTAAAGTTTACTCTCCATTCCTTTCAGTTCCAATTTCCAGTTCCAAACAGCCGTTTTTAAGTTAAAACATTTCTATGACCCAACATATTAATATATAAAGTGACAAAAACGTTTTCTGCTCCTTTTAAAATTGAACTTTCCTTTCGTATTCTGAAGTAGAAATTCATAGCCCCCAGAGCAAGCAGGAGTTGAAGGTGGTTGGTAGAACATCACCAGAGAAGATACTCAACATTTGACGATGTCTATGAATCACAGACATCAAACAGTCATTGCAAGTGATGTGCAACATGACAGCTTTAACATACATACCATTACTGGTTGCCTGAAATGAGAGGGACTAATTATAAAAAGTGATGTAATTTCTACATTATGAAGCTAAATGTATGCAAATCATTTAAAATGAATGGAATGTGCACTTAAATCATGTTACAAAAAACATTATGAAAGGCACTGTATCTGCTTATTCAGACCCGAGCAGTTTATCTTGCTTTTTTACAGTAAATTTATGAGGTGTGCTTCAACCCAGACTGCTATTTGTGTGAAGCATAGAACAAGTCAGTCAATCTAAAAAGAGCCCATTTATATATCAAATGCATTAATTTTGAAAAGATCCTGAGCTGCTTCTACTAACCAGGCTCGTTCTATACATTCTAACACACACTCGGTCATGACTAGGAGGAAAATGGACGAACATGCAAACCCCACACTAAGGACCCTTTCTCATTGTTAGGTGACCAATGAGTGCGCTGCCCTTAATAAAAACAGCTCCCTTTAATTCTTTAATTCTAATCCCTTTAATTGGCAAAACAAATAATAGACTTTTTACACTAAAAAATATACTCTTTCATAATACAGGGTCCTCATTTGTCTTGGGACAGTGCCAGATCATCAGTTTTATATTTGTTGTTTTGTATCTGTTAGCACAGATGGGTGTGCACTACCAGTCAAAAGTTTGGACACACTTTCCCAATCAATTGAAACTATTGACTGGTTGTGTATCTCCAATAAAGTCAGTCCCATTTAGCTTGCTTAGTTCTTCATGTTCTTTTTTGCAGTTATATTCCAGTGAGACTGTTTGAGATATGCCTACCTCCTCCTAAAATCTTCATCCGAAACCAAAGTCCCTGCAAGAACAGTCTGCAACAGGACCTCAAAGATTTCTCTCAGAAGTATGACTCTTTTTGCTATTGCCTTTTCACCCATTACCTGTTCTGCGAGTCCTTTTCATGAAGTGACCAGATCTGTTTCTCGTGTTCAGGGTCACTCAGGTGTACGTGGCTATAGATGATCGTCTCACGTCTCTAAAAACAGATACTTTCAGCAAAACGCGCGAGGAGAAAATGGAGGACCTGTTTGCCCAGAAAGATGTATGTTTGCAATGCTAGTACATTTCTTGTGCAGTGTGCAGGTTTGTTTAATATGCTGTTTAAATATTTGTAAAGAAACTGATTTGTCAATGTGCTCTTACTCTAAATACATAAATGATAATTCTCGTCATATGTGAAAGTGTTTATTTTGGTCCCTGTTTTGTCAGATGGAGGAGGCGGAGTTACGTAACTGGATAGAGAAGCTGCAAGCGCGTCTACAGGCCACTGTGGTGGACTCTCCTCAGCAGCTGCAGGTCATTCTGGAGTCTGTGGTGATGAAGAAACAGAGCCTGTGTGAGACTCTGCAGTCTTGGAACAGCAAGTAAGCACTTACTCAGCACTCAACACTATGAGCTTCACAAATAAGAAATTAACGTAAGTAAGCAATTAACATTATTACTGTAATGGATTGGTTCAGTCATTTAAAATTTACTGTGCAACAAAATAAGGGGAGCTATATTCCCCAGACATGGCTATATGTATTGATTGGTCTCGATATAAAAAGATATATTGCAGAAAATGCTAGATCAGGGGGAAAGAATAAATAATCAATTCCTATTAAAAATCTGACCTGCACACACTCACATTAGCTATGCATTTCTTCCTTTGGGATAGGCAAGGGTCTGAGTGGATTGAATATGATCGTTTACATTTTATATGCTGTGCACAAGTGAAGCTTTAATTAAAATTTCTAATGTTAAAGAAAAATTACCTTGTAAAAGTATCACTACAGGAAAAAGAAAGTGATATTGCCTCACCACTTTCTCTTGTGTGTTGTTTTATATCACAAACTTTATAATCATTTTGTTAAGCAAACGTCAAACCATTGAAAATAAACATCCTTGTCATCAGTCAATCAACTTTTCACATTGATGTCAATGACCATGTAAACAGACCACTGCAGTTCAATACCCTCAGTCTGGTCAAAATTAAAGATTTTTGTTCTTTTGAAAATAATTGAACACATCTTTTTTTTAACAGGGAACAGACTTGAATGTGGTCTCTTTCTTGGAATTAAAGTGTACAAAAATCTGTTCATTTCTGTGTGTTAAATCTCTGTGTGTGTATGCGTGTGTCAGACTGCAGGATCTGTTTCAGTTGGAGAAAGGGAGAAAGCGTCTGTCTGTCCCTCCCAGCCCCGGTAGACACAGACAGACCACCAATGATGACAGCAAGGTTAGCTGCTTGATATGCTAATTACATTTGTGCTACTGAGTTGCAAATGTGTGGTTTCTTCAGCGCTGGTCATTCATAATTTACTCTGAAGCTTCTTGTGGTAAACGTCCCGCTGATAATTACAGATAATATGGAAAAAATGTGCAAGGTGCAGCCTAAACCCACTGTGTTGATTCTGTTGATAGACAAGTATTTTGGAATCTTCTCCTCGCAATCCCTCCCCTGTGGTACAGAATGGTGAGAAAGGTGAGATTATCGGCAAGTAATGCACTTACAGATCTTTTAAGTTGACCATTGATTGGCTTGAATGGTTCATTGATGGTCCTAATTCACAGTGCCAGAGGACCGACACCTCAGCCCAATGCCTTCAGGCTCTGGATCATCATCGTTACTGCAGCTTCCATCACCAGCAGACCAGGGCTCAGAGCTTCTCACATCAGGACCATCCTTCCCTGACCAGGACTCAGTCAGCATTCCTGAAGGTCACACCACCACCACCACCCCACCACACACACTAGGAGGTTTTGGCTCATTGTCCTGCTGCATAACTTGAGCCATGAAGTCATGTGCGAACTCTCTCCTTTAGGATTTTGTGTTTTTTGAGTTTTATCGACATATCGATGTCATGTTGAAATTGAAAAAAATTATATCACAATTATCGTTGTCCCATTATTAATCAGAATCAAAATTGTGTTTATTGGCGAAGTATGTGAGTAAACACATACAAGGAATTTGATTCCGGTGGATGGTGTCTCTCAAGCACAGCAGTAAAAAAAAAAAAAAATGTAAATATACAATGAAAAGAATACTGAACAAATATACAATAATATGCAATCTACAATATGTATGTGATATGGATTTATATTTATAAATATAAGTGTATAGTATTTTTGTACATAAAATTTGTACATATAAAATTAAGCTGATTATGTGCTGCATCTGAATATTATAGTCGATTAGCACAGAAAATCGTTTTGACGTCTGTTAGGGAAAGTATTAAAAACCTGCTTTATTGAATATAATAGAAGTCAGTGGATTGTTTTATAAATTTAATGATATTATTACCTTGTGTTATCAGTGTGTTAAAAAATAGAAACTTTGTGAACATCACTGTAGCTTTTATGAACATCACAAACTCAGGACCACTTTATTCTAGCTTCACAAACATAGTGTCCCAACCTAACATTTGCCTCCTGTCTTTTTCAGATGTCTTTGATGGACACCTGCTTGGTTCTAATGACAGTCAAGTGAAGGAGAAGACCACCATGAAAACCATTCTGGCCAATTTGTTACCAGGGAACAGTTATAACCCCATTCCTTTACCTTTGTAAGCACCTCATGGCATTTATGTATCATTTGTATATTAGTATTATCTCAAAGTCCTAGAAAGCACATTAAGCCTTGCTCTCTGACTGGAATGGATGACCTCCCCTTCTCCCCCTCATCACTCAACATGATGCAGCACGTGTGTCTGTTGACTAACACAGAACTGGCAGTCAGCACTTCAAGCGTGTCACACTGTCCACACGCTGCTTTAGTGGTGGTTAGCGTCATGTGACTAGGAGGAAGCATCTGGTAGTGTCATGTGACCTGGGGGAGAAACCGGACAAGTGGGTGGAAAATGATGAGTTGTAAACTAAATCTTGATCATGTATTTTACCAGTGATCCAGACAAACACTACCTGATGTATGAGCATGAACGTGTCCCCATCGCAGTGTGTGAGCGGGAGCCCAGCTCAATCATCGCCTTTGCTCTCAGGTTTGCTCTCTGTCAGCTTCTAAGGTCTGATGTTTTTCTCAACACTGTTCATTCTTTAAATACTTACATTTATCTTCCAGCTGTAAGGAATATAAAAATGCCCTTGAAGATCTTTCCAAGACCACACTTAAGGCTTCAGGGGACGACACATCCCAGACCATCAGGTCTGCATTTGAATGTATATATATACTGTTTTTGCACCTTTTTCCCCCCAAACTTTTTCATAACACTGTCTCTGGGCTCTGGTTCATACCCCACTGTGTAGTTCTGGTGAGAGCAGGGTGAGGAGTAGTCCAGCCAAGGCCAGTGAAGGCAGCACTTCTCAGCCGGGCCGCAGCAGTGTGGACTCTGACCCCCTCAGTGAGTCAGTCTTTCTAAAAAAAAAAAAAAAAAAGTCTCTCACTCTCTCTCTTTCACCATACCTCCAGCCCACTTGCTCACTTTCTCCTTTTCTCCCACAGAGGAGCCTGAGTGTGGTGACAAACAGAAGAAGCAGACCGGGAATCCACATATTGAGCTACGTGAGTGTTATTAATAGTTCAGACAGAAATCCCACTTTGTCTTTATTCATCATAAAGAGTGCAAATATGACTGTACTGAGTGATTAACAAACCATATCAAATTCAGGTAATGATGAAACAAGGTATGAGTATAATTAATGAAAGCGCTTAAAAAATTACAGTAATTAAAAATAAAAAAAAATTCTAAAGGTGCTATTGACATGAAATTAACTGTCAGTAACAACCCATCTAATCCACATATGCCAAGAAATCAAACCATAGATATCCGTACATTATGTGTAATAAAATTGAATGAAACTGGGGAAAAAGTACTGAAGACATTTACTGAAACATATACTTTGTAAAAAAGCTGTGGGTCCTTCTATGAACTCTGAGCTTGGTCAGGTCCTTGGTTGAATCATTCTAGCAGCTTTTTCTTTCTCTGAAACCAGTTGAGCGTTTCCTTGGCTGTGTTCTTGGCATCATTGCTGAAACGTCCACCATCTTCATCATCCTGGTGGAGTGTGTGTGCGCGTTAAGAGTGCTGATCTGGCCTTTTTTTTTTTTTTTTTGCCCGAACCCGACCCAAACTCGACTGGAATTTTAATGTTTGTCTGAAACAGCCGCTGCTAAGTGATTATAATGATCCTCTCTTTAAACAAACTAACAAGTAAACTTTCCTTCATATT
>JBBIGC010000002.1:8897781-8908931 GCA_037576955.1 Lepidarchus adonis
AATTTTTTTTATTATTTTGTACAGTCCCAAGTCCCCAGATTGGGCCATTTTTGGTGAAACTGGGGTCTGGGGTAAAACTACAAATTTTGAAAGCTTTCAAAATACAAGGGTAAGAAAAACTGTATATATGCATGTTGTAAAAATCCTTTTCGGTTACCTGTCCATGAGAGCATCCTCCAATAATGGCGTGACAGCGTAGATGTAGTCCTTTCCCATTTCACCAATATATTCAAATAAAAAGGAGAGGGACTTGAGCACACCATTCTGAACATTGAGCTCTGGTACGCGGTATTCATTCATCAGTGCAGGGAGTACAGTGAATGGTGAACAGGTTTCTGCCACAATGGCTATGGCTACTGTTGTACACACACGGTTCTGACGCTCTTGTACTTTCAAGTTGTTGAGTAGTGTAGCAAGCACATCATGAGGTCTAGACAAATAAACAGAAACAGTTCAGTTTTAAGCACCAAAAACCACAAAAACATGCAAAATAGGAAGATCTGGGGACAAAATTTATTTTTACCCGATAGCCTTAGCAATATAGCCAAACGTGTTGACGGTGGCTCGTCGGATTGCCTTCTTATGAGCTTTTAACAATTCCAGCAGCTCAAAACAGATCCGCATCCATTCCCTGGCAGACACATACTCTGCACCCCTACACAGAAAAAAAATATCTTTACTCATTTTTTACCAGTACAAATGCAAAGAAGAGCAAAACTGATGTTGTCGAATACTAACCTGTCAGCAATTCTGCCCACGAGATCAATACAATTCTCCTGCACTTTCTCATGTCTGTTCTTCAAAATTGGTGTCAATCGAGGAAGCAAATCTTTGATTGGTGGGGTCATTTTGTGCATACCTGAAACAAAAGGTACAATCAAATTAATGAAATGTTAAGTTCTAAAGGAAAGGCTAAGACAATGTCACTTATTTTCATTTAACAAAAGCACAGGACAATTATGAAACGTCATTGGAAGTTATACTGAATTAACATACGTACCAATGACGTTAACAATAGCTTTAAGTGCCCCAAGGATGCTTCCAAGAACTTCGGGGTATTCTTCTCCCAAATACTCATACAGTACTACACCCAAATGACCCATCAGTTTTTCCTGGTGAAAAACAAACATGTGAATGGATGACGTGTGAAAAGGCACAATTTAGAGAACCTTAAGATTTAGTTTAACTTTTCCTCCCTCACCTCTTGACAGGTCTTCATGACAACAGCTGTTCGGGAGATGAGGTCAGCAGCTTGCTGACGTACTTTGGCAGATTTATTATTGAGACGCCACAAAACGGTACCGCAAATCTGAGGCAGGTAAGGTTTAACTCTCTTGCCCAGAGCATTCACCACAGTGCCAAAACCATTCAGCATTACAGAGTCCTGGTGAAGTGAAAAGGTACTGGTCATTAAAAATTCACTTTAAAATGTCTTATGTCCTTCTGTGTTCATGCACAAAGATTTATTTTCTTTAAATCTCCTTTTTATTTTAAAATATAATTGTTTGAGTATTTTTTTATATATTTTATTTTTCGTTACAAATGCACCAGGGCGGGGGGCATTACAATACACTATGTATACTGCTGTACTGACAATAAAAACCCTCTTGAATCTCTTAAAAAGGCACACATTCACAGAATCGATCAATCTGTCAATTTTCCCCATCATCTTACCTCAGTGGTCTGTTCTTGGAAGGCATACAAAATGCCATCAATAAGCTGCTCCTCCAGTTTGTGGTCAATGTCTGCTGCACCAAGGTTACCCATAATTTTCTCGATCGTCTCCATCACCATCTTTCTGTACTGCTCAGCTTCATCCTTCAGATCGTCCACAATACGTGAAATAATTTCTGCTGCCCCAACTTTGTTGGCCAGTTCTACTGTAGTGTCCACCAACTAATCAAGCGAGGAAAAATATTGAAGTGAGTAAACATTCACTATAAAAGCAGCATTTCTTACAAATAATCCATTCAGTTTACCTGTCTGTAGTTGCGTCTGTCCAAAGCCATACGGTGCTGCCAAAAGTGCTTAAAGAAAGGAGGAAGGATCTCGGTTTTGATGTAGTTTGCCTCCACACCATCTGTGCCGCAGCACTGCTTTACCACCTAAAAGGTGAAATATGGAGACAAGAGTGAATTATTCTATTAAAACAGTTTACAAAGCTGCAGAGCTCTTCAAATCCAAGCCTTCAACCCAGGACTGTTCTGTAATTCTATTGGCCAGTGTCATTATCTACCTACCAGACTAAAGAATCAAAAACTAGATTCAAAATTCAGATTTAAAGATGACTAACTTTAGTTGGGTCAAACATACGGACATCGGTTTCTACAGAAATATCTGGGGCAGGGTCAGACAGCAGTGTGTGGTTGGTTTTTTTTAATTACCTTTAGCACAATCTTCTTCATTTCCTCATCTGGAGACTGGAACTCTCTGATAAGGATAAGCATCACTTCCCTTGTGTAGTAGTTGGCATACTCTGCATCCATGAGTGGAATCAAGTAGCCAATAGCTTTTAAAAAGGCAGCCAGACCCTGGACACGAAAGAAAGGTTTATTAATTTGAAGTTAAAGTTTGCGCTATACCAGAAATCCTAATGATAAAAAAATTATACTATTTAGTATATGGAAATGGTCATGCTTACTTTTCCTCTGTGTTGCCGGATACCTTTCCAAAGTGGTTTAAGCACAGAGTCAAAGGACTCAATACCATAGGGTGTTGCAGCCTCAGCAAGAGCAGCAATAGCCAAAGCACTGATGGTTCGCACCTTCTGCTGCTCATCTACAAGACCTGGAAGAGGACATTCAAGTATTGTAAAAAGTCTTTTACCACAGCCAGACAAATGCAAAATGTATTTGTATTTGATATTCCAAATATAGTCTAAATCAGAAATCAGCAATCCAATTTTAGATTAATACTGACATATCCCAAACTAACCATGTTCAATAATCTCCACCAAGCTGCGAAGATGGGGCAGGATAGCACAGCCCATGAGTATGGCAATCTGCTGCACAATCTTGATGCCTGTGTGTCGAGCCTGCCAGGACTTCTTGCTTTTGCACACAGCCTTGAGGAAAGGCAGGAGGGATGGAATACCCAAAGCAGACGCTACAACAGCAAAGGCACGAGCTGTTGTGTTTCTCACATACTCATCCATGTTGTCAATGTCAGGCCTCATTGTTGAGATCATAGTGGCAAGCCCAGCAGCCTGTTTAAATAAATACGTTTGTAAATATCTAGTGGTATATGGAAAAGATGCAACTTGATTACTATGGGTCACATTATCATTGCTCACCTTTGCCAAGTTAGAGATGATCTCTCTGCCCTCCACTCGAGCATAGTAATCCTCATCAATCAGCAAAGGCTCAATCACCACAAGAATCTGCAGGACAAAAACAACAAACAAAAAAAACAGGTCAGTTGGGACAGATATTGTTAATTCATACATTAACACATGCGTGTATCCCTGGGTACGCTTCAAATCACCTTGTGAACATAGGGCCGAACCAAGTCGTCCAGTTTGTAGAGAATACGATCGATAACCTTCACCAACAGATGCCGCTCTTGGTCTTCTAGGGTTGGAGACATGAGCAATGGCAGGATCTGATTAAAGAGGGGTCCAGCACCAAACTCCCTGGCCTTGTCTGTGATTTGCCTGAGGGCAGCCTGAGAGTACAAATGAGATATTAGAGGTGCTTACAATCAAGAGTTCATAGGCAGAGAAACAAAAGAATTATAGGGTCATACCTTCCTCATAGGAGGGGTACCATTTTTGATCTTGAGCAGCAGTTTCATGATCTTGCGCTCCTTTTGTTCCTCTGGACTCAGAGTGGATTCATCCACTTCCACCTGAAGAAGACAAGTGGATGTACACGATCAGTACCCAATAAAAGTGGTTACAACTTTTAACCCGTCATACTTTAAACACAGAAAGATAGTGTTTCAGAAAAAGAATCAAATCTCTTTTGTAGCATGAACCCTAGTAGTGAATAATTGGGACGCACTCACCAGAAGTTTGTCAAAGTACTGGATGTCATCTGGTTTGAGGAAAGGCAAGTTGCCAGATGGCTGGTCATTCATCTGTTTTACGGATCTGTCTTCAGCCTGCATATGGAAGCCAGTCATTCCTCCAATTGGTGTTGGCGTGGCTGTTAACTTACGAGCAGGGGTACGGATAGGTACATAGCCTGCTGGCGGAGGCAACACCTGGTGACAAAAGTAACAGTTAGCCCTGCCTATACTGGCAATTTAACACAAGCTATAGTAAATTAAAACAAACTGCTATGCACCTTGTAACCTTCAGGAAACATAGCATCAAGCTCCTCATCGGTCAGTGGACGGTTCCTCTCATCAATCTCCCTCTCCCAACGCCATGCCTGAAGCTGCTCAGGGGTCATACTCATCAGATGACCTGGAAAAATTATTAGTCATTATTTTAAAGCCATGTGAAATATTTTGACATGAAACTGTTCTGAAGCAGTACCTGGAGTTGGTGTGGCCATATTCATAGCAGGAGTGCCAATAGGGGTTTTTCCAGGTGTGAGGAGAGGAGTGGAGGAGCCCATCTGACTTGCAGGGGTTTCATCCCACCTAGACTTTCTTTTGCTTGCTCCGGGGGTCGGCGTCTCACCCACGGACTCATCCCCCCTGTCTGTACGAGGAGTTTCAGCCCAACCACTGCCATGGCCTGGTGTCTCTATATATATAAAAATCAGAGGGAACTCGAGATTACAAACAGGAAAAAAAAACCAAAAAAACTCAAGTCTTCAATATAGGCTTCACTGGCAAATAGGTCAGGGTTTTTATGCAGTCTCTATGAGGAGTCCTATAAGCATAAATCCATTCCAACTCTAACAAATGCTTTTCCATTTGAGTGTCTGTTGTAGTAGAAGACATTTATGTTGGTGCTTGCAGAGTATGATGTTTGCAAATACCAAAAGAGCAAGGTCAGATAAGACCATCTGTATGAAATTTAAATAATACTGACTGTCAATTTGATGCAGGAGGAAAAAAGAAGGAAGGACAAACAGAACAGACCTCTCTCTGTCTTTGGCGTCTCATCCCAGCGATTCTTGCGCACACTTCCAGTGGCTCCTCCGTGGCCAGGGGTGGCATGCCCAGGGGTGTCCCCTCTGCCAGGTGTGACCGCTCCGGCAGGCGTGTGGCTGGGTGTGGGGTCCCACATGCGGGAGCTGGGAGTAGCTCCAGGTGTCTCACTCCCTTTAGGACGACCAGGTGTCTCGTCCCATCGACTGTTGGAAGGCGTGTGTCCTGGCGTGTGTCCCGGTGTCTAACACAGAAGTGAAAGATAGGCTCAAGATAACTATATGCCTACTATAATGCTAAGGAGTGTGAGCAAATAATTAGAATATCAAAACACTACAGAGTTGCTACACTGTAGAGAGGGAAAAGTAAACCACAACGTACTTCTGCAGAAGAATCTGCTTGATCCCAACTGGACACCTTTTTTGGAGTAGAACTTGGGGTTTGGTCAGCAGTCTGGTCCCAACGACGCTTGCGTTTAGTGGCGGCTGCTTGAGACGCCGCAGACCCATTAACCGCTTTCAGATCCCCCGATTTAGCCTTTTCTACCATCTGAAGCCTGATTTCTCTCTGAATATAAAAACACAGGAGGGAAAAAAAAGAACTACTTTGAGAAAAACAAAGAAAAATGTAACTATTTGCATCCAAGCATATGACTATTGCAAGAAACACTGTACATTAGTGAAAACTGCATACCTCTTCTTTGCCCAATTGTTGTTCCTTCATCACATCCATATATGTCCTGACCTGCATCTTGGGATCTGGTGTTTTGCCCCCTGTGCGAAAGAGCACCAACAAGATGCGAGGCGGTTAGCCATGCAAAAGATACATCCAGCAGGGTCACTCACATACAACACTACATTCAAATGGCACTCAATCTACTCCAGAGATCTTGCCTTAAAAGAAAGCTTTTACTTTAAAATCTCCTCTCACATAACAGGCTGCATGGCAAAACAACCTAAAACTAGATACTCATAACATTCATAGATTAAGAACAGGCAGGTACATAGAGGTTTGAGTCTTTTAACAGATAAGGAGAGGATATAGCCATCATTTGTTGCAGGGTCCTGGGCTGTGCTCTCCAGAATACGTACACTTTCAGTGCCAAGGGTCCTTCTGCAGTCAGACTTCAACCGGCAGAAAAGAAGCCTAGAAAATTTCTCTTTACCATTAGTAACACTTTGGAAAAGGGTTTGAACTCACACACAACAGCATACCACCTGTGATGCTCACTCAAAAATCCTCAGTGTTTATTAAAGCCTTAAATGACTACAGGTCTACTTAGGGTTACAGAATAATATATGTCAAACTCTAAAATTGTTGTGTTGCAGATGAAGATGCTGCAACACCACCGTTGTGGGAATAATAAATATTGATGCAATGTGATGAATCACTTCTGTGCATTTTTAACAAGGAATATTTGGAAAGCTGGAAATTGACTTTCTTTAAGAAAAACAAAGTAAACCAAACTAAAAAGCTATGGATGAACTTTGAAAAATAAATTTAAAAAATGGCTTGGGAGGGATGGGGTTGAAAGGAAGTTTGTATGGCTACTATATTAGACTTTTACAAAAGATTACAAGAGTTCCTGAGACCATGACCCCCCCCCACCAAAAAACAAAAATAATCCTAAATCTGTTAAACTCGCTTCTTTAGGTTCACCATAACCTACACAGGATGAGGTGCTGCACCCTTAAGAGAGTGCAGACAGGACTGGCATAGCAGTACTGCTGTAGGAGAGAAATTAAGGACAGTTAGTATGGGCCTGTGGAATCTTTGTACACAGATTCTTTAAGATATATCTCTATTTTAAAAATAAAATAGAAATATATTTACACAACACTTAAATAGAGGATGTCCCTGTCTGGGATTAACTACATGCAAACTAATTTAGCCTTATCAGCACTGAATGGAATCCCTACATAAATATCTGATTCAAATCTGAAAAGAATTGAACAAGTTGGATTCTGCATATGAACAGATATCCAACAGCGCAGGAGTTTACCTCATACACTTTGACAAAAGGTGCTAGTCGCTTTCTATGTATATTCAATTGCGAACTGAGAAAAAAAGGGCAACTACAACCCAAGTAAATCTTAGAAAAGCCAACTCTCCTCATCCATTAATATTTTCATAAATAATGTGGAAGGGCAAAACACATTAACCCTTCAAATACTGTACATAAACTCTTGTGTTTCTATACTGAACTGGAATCAAGACTGGGAGAGGACTTGGAACACTCATGTGATTCTTCAATCTTGATATGCTCCTGAGTACCATTCTAGCACTGATCCAGTCTGGAAAAACATGTAGATAGGACAATTTGCTCAATTCTAGAACAAACAAACAAAAACTACCTCAACAGCATTAAAATATGAGCAGTGGCAGTACCAAAGCATGTCTTCAGGAGAGCATGTAAGCTTTCCTATTAAGCATGACATGTTATCTGAGAGCAAATACTGCAGCTAAGCACTATATAACTTATGCTTAATTTCAGAATAAGAACTACCTGCCTTATTTGTTTATCCCAGAAACAATTTCAGAATTCAGTGATCAAATTAACCCTTCGTAACACAAACACCTACCTGCAACCCAGGTCTTGTTGGGTATACTGACTTTTGTAATACCACCACCACCCAAATAACAATTCCCATAAAAAGACAGTATCTCTTATCTGGCATATTTTAAAATAAAACTAGAATGTGTCATATGGCTTGTTACTACAAGAGCTCAAATTAAGATAGAGATACATGGGAAAGTCAAAGTCTGGGGAGCAAGTTGTTGGGAAGCGTTCGAAGGGTTAACCCCCACAAAAGCTGTTTTTTTCCCAGAATAGTGTATACACTGCAATTATCAGCATGGACAAGGAGGGGACAATGACGAAGAATGTCTGTGTGACATTTACCGTCTGCAAAAGGATCATGACGTTCAGGTGAGATGATCATCTTTTGTCTGCGTTTCTTGTACTCATCTTCACGGTCGGAAATCTTCTGTGGTCTGTGCTCGGCAAAAGGATCGTACTAAAAAAAAAGAAAAAAAGATAGAGTTTTAAAACAGTTAATCAAGCATCAACCATTTTCAAAATAAAGACAAGGTAGTTGTGGGAGTGGTTTACTGCATGAACTCACCTGTTCATCCGACTGAGGAATGGCATTGAGTATTGCCACTGGAGCATGGTACCCCGGCTTCTTCTGTCCAAGCAAACTTGTGGAAGAATCCTCTTCATCGTCCTAGAGATAAAGATGACATGGCAGCTCAAGCAAATGTAGAGAAATAGAGCAAATATCTCTTAAACAGATCAGTAATAAATTTAACTAGTAAACTTACATCCTCCTGCTCATTAGCAGCAATTGAGGTGACATATCCAGCAAAACGACTGTCGCTGCCTCCATAAATCTCCTGGTCATAGTATCCAGTGGAATCAAGCCCAACACCCTGATCTCCCTCCTCCAGCAGGGCTGCCTTCATCCCCTGGATTTCCAGGATCTGCGCCTCAATGTCTAAACACAGAAGAAACAAACACTTTGAGCTCTTATATCCAAACATGCAACTTATTCAGATTTTTTAAAAAAGTTAAAATTACTTATATTTTGCTCCATATTAAAAGATCCACTCAAAATAAGTTTAGATAGTATTGTATTATCTATTTTGAGTAATGGCAGAGCCTGAAATATGCTATTAAAATATTAAGCATTCTGGTGAAAAAATACAGAATTATGAAATCATCCAAAACAGTGCTAATCATTCTGGAAATATCCTTCATATTTACAGTGTGCTACTAAACAACTTTAACCAATGAAGCCATAGAGCTGTAGCTTCACAACAATTATTTTACACGTACATCTTAAACAACAAAACATTATATTGACAGAAAACATATAAACATTAGTGTATATATGATCCGTGTTTTTAACACGGCTACGAACAACTTTAGGTAAATTATTGCTGAACTTCGGTGGTGCAGTCCTTGTTTTGTTAGCATTAGCATTAACTAGCCCGGTCAAAAATGTTAGCAAACTAGATTGATTGTTTATAATACGGGAAGATGTTTGGACATTAGAACTATATACATAATACACGATAAACTAATTAACTAATGTTCGAAAGTTCACCTGGAATAGTAATTTGGTGCAGTGCAGAGAGTTAGCAAAACGTGCCGTTTGCGTATTAACGCCATTTTGGAAACTCGGCCATTGCACATATTAGCAGGCCCGAGACATCGTCGTTAATAACGGGTGTGTTTCTTTGCACAGGCCAAGAAAATCTTTCAAAACAATTTTTTAAGATTCTTGAAGTTATTGTGTCGTGAGCAGTTCAGACATGCAATGTATTGTGTGAACGGTTTGTGGTCGTATCCACGATGCGCAGTGCGCCTCAATAAAGCTCCGAGGCGCCATGTTGTTTTCAGCGGCTTCTTCATATTAAAATATCCTCAGCGTCGCAGCTTAACGTAACTCGGAGAAACTTAGCTCTTAGAGAAATCCATAGCGCTCCTTGTTTTCACAGCGTATATAAACATTCAATGACTTCAAGTTCCGACTTGGATATTTATAATTAATCATCTTACCTTCGTGTGTTTTGGCGATCTTCGCCATCTCTGTATCTGCGTGAACAGTCCCGGAAGGCCTCGCTGCCCAGACTTACCCAGCGGCGCATGCGCAGTACACGACAGGGGCGTAGACAAACCTGGCCAACATAAACAATAATATAGATTCAAGATTCAAGATGTTTTTATTGTCAATACAGCCGTATACACATTACACAGTGTATTGAAATAGCGTTTCACGCAGCTCCCCACCCTGGTGCATTTGTAAAAAATAAAATAAAAAAGAGATAAAATATAAACTACAAAATATAATAACTATACATATACTTTAAAACAAAAGGGAGATATAAAGAAAGGAATTATATACATACACTGAACAGAAAGACATTTTAAAGTGACAGTGCAAATAAGTGCAAAAAAAGAAGAAAATATTTAGTGCAAAAAAATATTTTCAGTTGTTCCATGGGTTATGGCACAATACACAGACAGGACAGACATGTGCAGGTTGGGCTGCAGCAAATGGAGCTGCAAAACAGCGTGTGTGTGTGTGTGTGTGTGTGCGCAGCAGATCTTGGGTGGTGGTAGTGAGTTCAGGGCTCTGACCGCTTGTGGGAAAAAGCTCCTGCAGTGTCTGGCAGTTGCGGTTCTGATGCTGAGGAACCGTCTGCCAGAAGGAAGGGGGGAGAACAGAGCATGTGAGGGGTGGGAAGTGTCCTTCACGATAGGATAGAATAGAATAGAATTTTATTGATACAGTAGCTGAAGAGAAATTAAATATCACAAAAAACACCAGGAATGTCCTTTATTTATTTACAAAATTGCAACATTGCATAAATAAAAAATAAATAGGTAGATAAATAAATAAACAAACAAATAAATAAATAAATAATATATGACTTTAGAAAATACACAAATAGGGAAAGTAAAAAGGTACAGAGAGGGTATGAAGACGTGGTAGGGATTTTGTTTAAATCAAGCTTTACAGCTGTCACAGCATTAGACATGAACAATTTAATATTGCATCAAAAATAGTAATTACACAGAATAGCACAACATATATACTGCACAAGGTAAGATTTCAAGATTTTTTATGGAAAAACATGTGGTTCAGGAATCCTTTATAAAGTAAACGGAGTTGACATTGTATATAATGCTGTTCGTTATAGGCTATTTATTGATATTCAAGAAAATAAAGAGGAAACATTGTTAAAGTGAAGAAGCAGTGTGGCTGTGATTCAGGGCTTGTATTTGTTGGAAAATGTTTATGTTTGTCCTTTAGTAGATGGGAGTGTAGCAGGTTTTAGTACAATGGGGAAATTACAGTATTACACGATCATCAAGTTAAATGGGTGGTTTAAAATGCTCCAAAATTGGACTAAACTACAAATGCTCGTCTACAAGATCATCAACGGATCTGCTCCCTGTTACATGACTAAACTCATTCAGTCCTACACACCCACCAGATCCCTTAGATCAGCGAGAGAACTGTGATTGGAGATTCCACCCCCACGAGGAGTCAAACACCACTCCAGACTCTTCTCCTTCATTCTCCCTCACTGGTGGA
>JBBIGC010000002.1:8909031-8921533 GCA_037576955.1 Lepidarchus adonis
ATGTCTGAATTTATGCTTGATTGTTTCCTGAACCTGGAAGTCGCTTTGGACAAAAGCGTCAGCCAAATGAATAAATATAAATGTAAATGAATTGTCTTAGAAACAATCTGAACGAACAATGGTGGGAGTTTTACATAGCATGTTATTTTGTATAATGAATCATTGCAGTGTCCAGTTTTTTGTGTAGTTCTGTAAGATTTTTCAAATAAAAAATACTTCAACAGCTTTTACATTGTGTCCTCAACGAATTTAGATCTAACCTTTTCTAGCTATGTACTGTGGACTCGCCCAGTCTGGGCAACTCAATCCTGCATCTCGTGACCCTTCTGCGCGCGCAACCGTTTCACGCGATAAAGCGCCCACGTCACGATCCGCGATAATTGATAAGACTTTGGACCAATGAGCAGCGACATTGAATCAGTTTTGGTCCAATGGAATCTTCTAGGTCGAGGGCCAACTCCCCGAGAGAAGGCGGGACTTTCTGGCTGGTGAAGTAGTTACAGAGGGGGAAGGTGAAAAGGAACTAAAGTGAAGATGGCGAGAGGGTCCCGGTGTTTGCGGAGAGCAGTAGCAGAATGTATTAAACACTTACCGTCCACCGCAACTCGAGAAACACCGGGAAGGAATGGAGTGAGGTAAAATAAAGCTCATTGACCCTAAACTATAATTTTTACACCCTGCAGTGCATGGTGCTAAGCGGGGGGTAAATCGCGAAGTACCGCTGCTGTTTATGCTAGGCTAGCTTAGCCGAAATTATTTACTGCAGTGCTACTGGCGGCAGCTTGCCAGCTAACGCTGAGAGACTGACATCTGGTTCGTCGTTAGCGGTAGGCAAACTGGCTAACGAGCTAGCAAAAATTACAGGAGCAGGAATACATTAGTTTGCATAAGCCCTGATACAGGAGCGAGTTGAACAGACTTTCGCTGCTCAGTGTAAGCAGCTGTTAGGTCACACCGGTGTACGAGCTTCGTTACCCAACAGGTCATTACGTGCAGAGACAACAGCGACGAGTGTTAAGTAATCTGCTGGACATCTTAGTAAAGGCATTATAATAAACATCGTTTTAAAACCTGTTCTGTGCAAACATCTGGTTTTGACCGGTGGAGCTAATGTTCTAGAGGAAGATGCAAAGCTGATACATCAAGCAAGATTCATTTTTATTTTGGTATTGTAGTAGGGATTTTGTGTACACTTTTGTTAGCCTTGTTCACGATTGGTTGACTGACATTAACGCTCTCCCCAGTTTTACCTCCCAGGCATCATTGATTCTTAAATCAGAAAGCTGTTGGTGAAACATAAAACATTACGTAATATACCCTGCTGCAACGTCAGTCTCAGTGATACCCGAGAGGTGTGTGTGTGTTCTGGTGCCCTTCCTCACCCAGCTGCAGGGACACAGTGTACCCATGAAAAACTATGGCTGGCGACAAGCCCATGAACGGTACACTGGGCAGCTGTGGCCTGTAGTACTGTACTCCATCGTCTATGATTTCCAGTGTCACCATCCTCTCGATTTTTGCAGTGTTATTACAATTTCACAATGTTACACACATGATGAAGTTGTAATTTCTGTATCAGAGGTAAAAAAAAACAACACCTGGTACTCGAGGCAGGTGTTCTGAAACGTAATTCTCTGGCATTCAGTGGTTAAGTATACCAAGATATTCAACATGCACTGTATTGCTATACTGAATACTGAAATACTGTCACTAAATTTCATACAAACACGCTTTAGTTTCAATAATGATACAATGTCCATTTAAACGGTCAATATTAAAAAGATTTCTTATACTGAAATCAGTTTTCACCAATCAGAATGACTTGTGCTTCTTCTGCCTTTCAATACAATAATACTGATTACATTTGTCCTACTTCTGGCTACAATACTATTGATTACATCGGTCTTATCTTTGTATATAACAAGGGAAAAATGCTAAAAAACATTACATGTAGCTTGAACCATGAAGCAATACACCTACACATCTAACTTATAAAGGTGCCCTAAAATTGCAAAGAACATATGGGTAAATATAAAGTAAAATCTAAGTATGTAACATCCAAAAAATCAAGTCAAATGCAACTAAGCTACCAGTTTGCACCTTATATAATTACATACATTTCAGATTCCAGTTTCCTGTATAGGATTCTTGCTAGACCAGAGTTTTGAGATCAGTTTTAGCTTAGTCATTGTTACTCAGTTTGGCCATTAGTATGTTCTCTGGGGGTATTGTGGACATATATACTCTGTTTCTCATTAGAAATGAACTGCGCAGCCCACATGGATTTTCTATGTAGTGCATTTGAAGCTATTAATGTTGCACAATATTTGTTAAGAATGCGTTTGGTTTTGCGCAACTGATAGTGGTGTTTCAATACATTTACCTATGGATATGTACTGATATAAACTGGTATGCTTTTGATAACCATGAACATAAGAAAATTGTACAGTTTATATATGTAACACAACCAATATACTACATGTACTGTGTATATATTATGTTTAACTCGAACAAGAACAACGCTTATGCTAAGCTAATTATCATTTACCATAATTATTAGGTAGTTACTAATTAAATTGCTTGCTCGTGATTTGCACCTGTTTACATTGCTGTGGACGTATCAGTTCAGTCACTAGGGGTACAATATGGTGGACATGGGACTTTAGCTATCCCTAAATTTAGTGGTCACCACTTTGGGGCACATGTTTTAGAGTCATAACCCCTAACCTATGTATCTCTAACACATCTTTTTGGCTCTGCTCTTCACAATCCCCCTCCGAGCTTTAAATCTTCTTCTCTTCTCAAACTCTTGTTTTCTGTCCTGTTTCTGTTAGTGGTGTTCATGTGATTTGTTTAATTCTCCCCACTTTGTTCTAGTGATTTGCTTCCATACAACTAAAAGACCATTGGTGAGGTTGGGCGCTGGGGTTAAGTGTGGTTGAGGTCAGGGCTATATGCAGGCCTGTCAACCTAGTAAAATATTTCCTGCCTTGTGCACAGGGTCATTGTTTTGCTGAAACAGGAAAAGGCCACAAATAAAAGGCACACCATTTTCTAGAATATTGTCTCACAGCTTGTGTCCTTCCATGCGTTTTTGTAGGTTTCCCATGCTCTGAACACTGGATACAACAAGTAAAATTAATAACATGTCCTTTTATTATTGGAATGAAGTTTATATTCTGTTTCCAGCATAGGAGACAGTAAAATCTCAAAATGCATATATAAATATTTTCATTGTATGTGCTACAAATACAAAAATGATATATAATAATATATATAATATAATTATATAATAAAATAAATTAAATTAAATGTACTATTGATATCTTATCAGTATAGTTAAATCCTGTTAATTGCTGGTTGTTGTATGGCTCAATCCAGCTTAGGTACGTATTTATGTTGACAGTGAGGGCAGTTAACCAACTTGTTGCTTTAGAGGAGCAGCCAGATAACTGATTAGGCCTTTGTGTAAGTGAAATGTAAACAGTAATAGTGTTGCTATCTAAACCTGAGCGCATCAGATTAGATTAATTTGAGTGGGATCCCTTGATACTCAATACTTCTGATTGGACTTTAAGAACATGTATATACAATGACAAATGGACACTGGTCTCCAATAGTAGCCGGACTAACATATGAATATATGTGCAGTATAATGTGTGAGTTGTACATGAAGATATGTTTATGCAATATAGAGAAAATCTGCATGTACTGAGGGAATGTTTCACGTTGTATGTAGCACTATGGGACTATTACACTATGAACAATGTAATGTAGGTTTAGGATTGGGACATGGCCACTTTCACAATAACAGCAGCATCACAGACGAGTATCACCGCCGAACAGACAGAGAGATGATTTTAGTCGTGATGTTTTATCTTCTGTCTAAATAAATGCAAAGAAGCTGCATGAAATTTTGTGGCCGTAAATACCATCACTGTTCCGTCTGTGAGGAGAATAATAGCCCGTCTCCAACAAACGCCGGTCTCTATTAAACGCTAGACCATCAGAATTATTTTTTGAATAAACGCCGAGGCTACTATTAGAAGATATGTGATACTGTAAATAGTTTGCCTCAGTAGCCAATGAACATTGAGTTTAATAGTGTGCCATTATTAACATTAAGTGATTGTTCAAAGCTGAGGGAAATACAAATGAGGGAAAGACATATGTTGGTTTGTTGTTAACATGAAACTGAATGCCTTTAAATTCAATATTTTTGTATTGCTGCCAAGTAATGCTGCTAATGGGACAACATGGAGACCAAGGTCAATTCAGTTACCATTGTTCTTTCTTTAGGCCTTTAGCAATTTTAGTATTTTGGTGTGTATATCTTCTAAACCAGTGGTCCATAACCACCAGGCCGTGGACCGCTACCGGGCCATACAAAAAATGTAAACTTTTTTTTTAAGACGATCTCAATCCAAAGCATCTAAATATGTTAGAGACTCAACTTTGCCGGTATTCTGGATGAAAGTCATGGCAGAAAACCCTGAGATCACACAACAGCACTGAAAACTTATTCTGAAAGGACCGTTTATGCGTTACCATAGCAACCAGAGCGCCTGGGGGCAGAGGAGGACGTTACTCTGATTGTTGTTAGCGCATTTCAGAAAGACGCTGCTAATAAAGTTACATAATTACACAGTGGATTCACGTTTATTATTATATTTACAAAATACCACAGTTTTTGTGTTGGTTGTATCATTTAATTTTTTTATTATCTGCGACACCTTAAATGCCAGTTCGCAAAAATATTGCCTGACATTAAACCGGTTCGTGGTGCGAAAAAGTTTGGGGACCGATGTTCTAAACAGTTTTATTAATTTCTCAGAAAAGTTTGTGTGAGTTTCTGCTTATGAATCTAATTAATTTGTTCTCCACAGATACTTGTCGTCATGTGGGATTCTGATGACCCGGGTGCCGCCTCTCCTGAGGACCGTGTCTGGCCGCGCTGCTGTAACACCAGCCAGAAGCTTTTTCAATCTCTCAGATTCTTTCAATAAAAGGAAAGAATATTCTGAGAGGCGCATCATTGGGTAAGTTACAACCCGTGTGACGCATGAGAGATTTCTATATTTATCCAAGTCTATAATTAGCTAATGCCCTAGAGTCTCCACACAACTTTTTGGTAATACAACAGGACTGCAGATGGTCTTTGTTGCAGCAGTTATCTTTTATCTGTAGTTTAGGTTCTCCGTTTAAAAGTGCTGAACATTTTCATAGTTGTAGTGGGCGTCCGATACAGGTTGAGCTCAAGGCCAGTGTGCACTAGATTGACGATTATGTAATTAGAAGTCTCATAAGTGTCGCATTGCACATTCCTCTGCCACCATAGTTTACATACAAACAGCTGGGGACTCAGAGTGTTATCTTAAAGCTTCAGAAGCCTATATAATGCATGTTGAGGAAACTGTAGTAACATGGCAGCAAAAACACAATTTGTGTATTTTTTTTACCTTTTTAATGTTATATGTTGATAAATAAAAAATAATCAATTTTTGAGCGTTATGCTTTCTCACTTCAAGAAAATGACATTTCAAAGTCAAATGTTCATGTATTCTGCTTATAGTTTTATATTTCAAATAAATAGTAAAAGTATTAACATTTTATATTTACTTTTTGTCCTTGGTAATGTTAATAAACCAATCCACACATTGAGACTTTTTCTGAAATTTGTATCTGTAGCATCTAAGCGTCTTATACAACAACAATCACCTGTTCTACTTATTTCCTAATTTCAACTATAAAATGCAATATACATTAAAATTATTGACACATTTAGGTTCTGTGGAACCTGTAATTAAAAGATTTTATATTATCTTGCTGTACTGTTCAAAAGGTTACAGACACTACAAGTGAGACACTAATGAATATAAATACTGTGTTTTTGCTGATGGCATTTTAAGCAAAGTTTTAGTAATGGTACAATTGGATTTCTTTAACCTCCACAAAAAAGTGCCATGCTCTAGCAGGGGTGTTATAACTTGCAAAATGACTTCTATGAAGAACGAACACTCAAATCTTTGTTTTAGATTATGTAACTCTGTAATTCTTAGAGGCATGGGGCTGCCCATATTGGAAGCTACTGAGTGAGTTCATGTGATACATTAATACATCAAATAGTTGGCAGATAGTGTCTGACCTTTATGTAACACTTTCACAGTCTGGCAGTTGTGAGGTGTGACGGTCATCCTGTCATCTCACACACGGTTTTTCCATTGATGATTTCTGACCTGACATTTTGAGTTACGCATATTAATGTTCGTCCCACTGTGTCACTGTGTTGCCTTTGTGCTGTTTTTCCTGGCTATTCTTAGATATTCCATGCAGGAGATGTATGAGGTGGTGGCTAGGGTAGAAGACTACCTTCAGTTTGTGCCCTGGTGCAAACGCTCAGACGTGATCTTCCGGCGGTCTGGTTTCTGTAAGGCCAAGCTGATGGTGGGCTTTCCGCCTGTGGTGGAGAACTACACTTCCCTTGTCACAACAGTGCGCCCTCATTTGGTCAAGGTGATGCAATTGTCATGTAAATTTATTTTTGCATAGGCTTTAGAATATAGGCTTTACATCTTCGAGGTTGTAGCTTCATATCTTTCTATCTTTTTAAGGCCGCATGCTCAGATGGTAAACTCTTCAATCATCTGGAGACAGTCTGGCGTTTCAGTCCTGGTCTTCCTGGCTACCCTCGCACATGTACCCTGGATTTCGCTGTGAGTTACAGAGTCTTAGTTATTTTATTTCCATTTTATATTTATATTTGTGTGTTTATATTTTTATTAGACCAAGTGAAATCTTGTATCATCTGTTTAACTGGAAAAAAACTTTTAAAATGGAAAATAAGCATTTAATTTTATTTACTTTCAGACTGTGGTTGTGTAATTAACATGGTGTTCATATCTAACTACACATTTTCCATTAATTGACCTTGATTAAACTGTCTAACTTGATAAGCACTCTATGTCTGAGGTAGAAAGCCATTTAATTATTTTTGTCGTTAAATTTAAGAGAACATTGAGTATTGTCCAATATATGCGTTACTTAGCTTCTACACTGTTGATCAGACCACTGTTGGCTTTTTCGGTTTTCTTGAATAACTGAGAAACCCTGATGTATGCTGATAATGCGGATTAACAACATTTTTCATGTATTTGTCTGTTAATTATGGCATACACACACATACTGACCGGCATGTGTTATGATATTTACGCCTGGTCTCATATACACAGTGTTAGTCTGACCTGAGTTTCACTATGTGAAGAGATTTTTTCCAATTGGAAGCAACTAACTGAGCAGATAACATGGTGGCATGAGAAGAGAAACAAGCCAATCTAAAGCCTCCTGATTGAGCTCTAAAGTGATCAGATCAGAATCAGAATTGTGTTTATTGGCCAAGTGTGTGAGTAAACACAAGGAATTTGATTCCGGTCGATGGCGTCTCTCAAGCACAGCAGTAAAAAACAATATGTTAAAGAATACTGAACAAATATAATATACAATCTACAATATGAATACATGATATGGATTTATATTTATAAGTATAGGTGTTAACAATATATATAGTGTATATAAGTATTTTTGTACATAAAAAAATATGCCTTTATAATTCTAGATATATGTATGAATATAGATGTGTATATACATGTGTAAAATTGACACTCGTCCATACAATATAATAAAATAAATACAGATATAATCTGAACTCTAATATACAGAGATTGTACATAAAGTGCAATGAAGTGATCACAGGCCTTTTAATATGTTCAAAAATATGGTTACTCCACACACTCAGGAATGATTCAGGCAAGAGCCAAAGGGCGGAGAGAGAGAAAGTGTTGTGCATGTTTAGCGTCGACTGAACATCTTGTTAAACGTTACTGCTCACTTTATAACTTTAGCATGTTATTAATAAGAGGACAGATAAAAAGAGTAGCAGGGTGCCTGCTTTACAAGTTCACATCAGCACATCATGACTCCAGTTTTGCTGCAGAATAGAAAGTTTCTGAACTTCTCAATTCATCCAGAGTTTACAAAATCTCTGTGCCTCTTATCAGAATCAGAAAACTTTAATAATCCCCAGGGGAAATTGTTTGTATTGACTGCCACATCACACAAAGACACTCAGAGACACATAACAGTAGAATAGAATAATTTAAGAAGAATATAAAATGGTCTAGTAGAATAAAAATAAAAATCTAAAATGTAATAGAAGAAATAACATATAATAGAAGAAATAAAAATCTAATGGAGGACATAGTACTATTACGTTTGATTTTGTAATGTTAAAAGAGTAGTTTGTTGTCCACAAAGAATCTTGCACATGAGTGAGAATATTGCACCTGGAAAAAATAAAAATATTGCACATGAATATTGCACATGAGGGATATTTTAGATGGATATCCCTATATGGATAAAAGTTTTTGCTTTTATGGGCACATAAAAGCAAAAACGACTTTTGGTTTTCTGATGAGCACAAGTTCTGGGAAAGCTTGTTAAAGCATGTTTAGAGGGTGATGTGCTCTGTCTACCTGTTGGTTAGTTTGCACGACGTCACTACAAGAAATCATGTAACGTGTGTGATGTTCTCTGCTTAAAAGTTGTGAAGTTTAAATTATTTTGTTATATTATAGCATATTTCTGTTATTTCTCAGATTTGCTTTTATCAACTGTTCTTTCTGCCTTTGTTCTCTTTCTATGATCCAGATCTCGTTTGAATTCCGATCCCTCCTACATTCTCAGTTGGCCACCGTGTTCTTCGACGAAGTCGTCAAGCAGATGGTGTCTGCGTTTGAACGAAGGGCCTGCAAATTGTACGGCCCTGAGACGCAGATACCACGTGAGCTGATGTTCCACGAGATCCACCACACGTAGCTTTGCTTTGTACACAGGCCGATAGGGCAGGAGGGCGTTCAGGGATTCTGGGAGGTGGTGGGGGGGGGGGGGGACCTGTGGAGGGAGTTGGAGGTTCATGCCTTACAAAGACAAATTCACCTGCCTCAGTAACTACAGTGCCTGGTCAAAACATTTTTTTTTCCTCAAACATTTTGCAGTTTTTATCTTTTTTTTGTGGCTGGATGTAATTCTTGAGCTTTACAGCACCTGCTGAGCCCTGCCAAAACCGTCTTACTCCGTGTGGGGGTAACTTGCTGTGTGTGGAATACATTTGAGCCATACTGTTTTAATGGCAGCTGGTGAAGTGGAGTTTGGCCTGTTAAAAGCTCAGCAGACAGATAGTGGTTTAATGAACGGTGTAGAGGATGTAAAAATGGAGCCCGTTATTTGGGACAAGCATACGAGGGCTTGGAATGAGCCAAAGTTTGATTTTCAAATCATCAGGTAATTTTTTAAAATGAATACATAATCATTTGAGAGCAGAACTGGATGGTCCAGTAAAGGTGGATGTTTTTTGTACATCACGTAAACACCACCTGTAGTTGTAGAACGACTGATAAGTATTAATTTGCGGATTATTGAGAATTGGTTGGCGGGCCTGGTGCAGAAAGGGTACAGAGTATTTATGTATTTTAATGCTGCAGCCAAATGCGCATGTCCAACAAGGACTGAGTCTTTCATACCAGCATCACAAGGGCTTTACATCAATCAAGTGATGAGTCTGAACAAAATGAACATTTGCACAGCAATAATAATTCATGTTTAGTGACTACATGGTCACCACAAGGGTCAAGGAAGGATTTTAAGAGGGCACAGGTAGATTTACTAAAGGTGCCTTAATGACAATGGGAGCACAGTATGTAACATCTTATGGTGTATCTCAATAATGTCCAAATCAAAGGACGATTGTTTATTGTAAAAGCGTGCAATATATTTGTAGATATTTAACATGGATGCTTCCTTGCAAGTTAGAATATCCACTGCTTCTAAAAGGGCCCAAACTTGGGGGAGGACCGAACAGGAAATCAACTTTCTTTCAGGACTCTCCTGAGATTGCTGTAGTAGTGAGGTATCTACAACAATAGACCTTAAAGATTCCAGTTCAGCACCCCATGCCCTTACTGCCTTATTAACGAGTTACATATTATTTATCACTATCTTAAGATATGTATGCTTTGACATCCTATAAAATATTTATTTTGGTTCTGGGATAACCACATGTACATAACAGATATAAGACCACAATATAGATTACAATGTACAATGTCATTTTTGTTTTCTTTTCCTTGTAGTGGGAGTATTTTAGTATTGATTGGGGGTTTTATTGAGTGTCGTGGTGAGTATGTATTCAGCCTGCATGGTTTATAAACTATTTTTATATTTAAAATTTGGTGTGTTGTGTCTTGTCTGGTTCTGAGTGGTTTCACCTTCAAAACGGGACGGATCAAATCCTGTACACTTCACTTAAAATGTAAAGAGAAAAAAAAACAACCATGTGTGTTTCGCTTTGTTCTTGAAGCTGTATAATGTTAAGTGTCACAATGTAGAATAGTTTAACACTTAAAGGGCTGATATCATACCCTGTTTGTGTAGGTTTATGTACCTAAAGTTCTCGTAGAATAAGTTTATTGTACTTTTTATGTAACTTTTCCCCCATTCTTTATTCAAAATGCTGTCTGGACTTTTATGGTGCACAGATGCAGCCAAGGTGTTGTAGACTGAATTCATATCTTTCATATAATGACGTCAAGTCAATTATATTTATACAGCGCTTTATATAACTGATGTCACAAAGCAGCTTTACAGAGTTTATAGAATCCGGGTCTGAGCCCCAATGAGCCAAAGGCGACAGTGGCAAGAAAAACTCCCTAATTATAGGAAGAACCCTTGAGAGGAACCAAGGCTCAGAAGGGGAACCCATCCTCCTCTGGTCAACACCGGAGAGTTGATAAAAAGAGAAGAAAACTATGAATAAACAGGATAATGTATAATCTATTCATCTTATGGGCCCTTTTAAGGGGAATTCCAGAAACTAGCATCAAAGTCCTGATGTATAGGCCTGTAATACAAATAGCATTTCTTTTTAGCAGTAACAGTAGCGGTCTGGCTTCCTTCTGCATTTGCTACATGGAGAAAACCCAAAAATCCACTCTCATTTTTCAGGCCATGAATATTCATCAGAAAGGGCCTTTTAACAGTCTTACTGACATGCTTATGGAATTACAAACTGCTGATCTGACAACACAGATTAGGTATTAAAGCGTGTGACAGATTCTCACATCAGATTTATTTAAATCTGCAGAGACCATATTTAAGAAACTGCAATTGTCTTTTAGAATTAAATTTTATTAAATAAAGAACCACAGTAATTAACTATTGTACAAAACACATGATCAATGTTGAACATTTGAAAAGTAACTACCTTTTTAAACAGCAGCTTGGTATCGCTGCTCAGAATTAGGATTATGAACAGTCACTAATGGCATATTGTGGCATGAAATTTTCACCCCTCCCTTTTCTAACAGACCTTCCTGCCAAACTCCAGTTTTACCTGAAGAGATGTTTACTTCATATCCCCATCAGACATTGATAACGGACTCAGAATCTACACTGATGTTTCTAAACCTCTCACTCGGCTTTTGTTTGAGCGTCGCTCCTCTTCTGTCTTTAGAATTCATGGACATCAGAAACTCAAGCATGTTTTCTTCAGAGATGCTTTTAATAGCTTCAGCTGAGGATGGTGCATTCTCCCAGGACTCCGGAAGCAGAAACAAGACAAGCATACAAAAAAAAAAACCACAATGGACAAATAAGAAAGGAATTAGCTGACCTCTACCTCAAAAAAGTTTAACTCCTTGATTTCCGTATTTAAAGGCAGATTTCAACCCTAGTGTGTTGCTTCTGATGCCCGACTGATTCACAAACAGCATGAACACATTCAGTGCATAAACATGAGCGATTTAGAAAAAGATTTTCTAATGAGTAAACTGAACATGACTGGACCAGAGAGCATCCAGCTCTGCTCGTCTTCTGAGTGACATGTTTGGGTCAAGTGGAGGTTTGATGAACCAGGATGGGGGACTTCTGTTCCTTTGCTGCAGGTCACACTTACAGGCGGTCAGTCAGCAGGACAGGAGGCTGATAGGGAAGGGGCCAGTCATGTCCCCTGCCCACAGCCCCAACCCTTAAGTCTATAGAGCACTTCTGGTACTGGAGTTTAGAATCCCATACCACCCATGCCACCCATGCCACCCATTCCGCCCATGCCTCCTGGCATTTCCTTCTCCTCCTTCGGCAGTTCTGTGACTACAGCCTCAGCGGTCGACAGAAGTGATGCAACACCAGCAGCATCCAGTAGTGCGGTCCTCACCACCTATAGGGGGAGCCAGAGAGACATTTAAGTATGTCTGCAACTTAAGTTATATTTATATAGCGCCTTTCACAATCCCAAGGTTGCTTTACAATGATAACTATGGTGGCCCTGAAGTGCAAACAACAACAACAAATTGAGAAACACAAACACAAAAGCAGAAACAATTACATTAAAGAAACTGAAAGGGGAGGTACCAGTCAGCAACAGGAGACATTTCTCATTGGACGACCGCGCTGT
>JBBIGC010000002.1:8942115-8952492 GCA_037576955.1 Lepidarchus adonis
TACATATTTATATTATATCTGTAATATATCTATAAAGCACTTCTGGATGGATGCAAACTGCATTTCGTTGCCTTGTATCTGTGACATGTGCAATGACAATAAAGTTGAATTTCATTTCATTTCATTTCAAAGGTCTGCTGCTGCCTTTGAGTCAAATTTCACTGCTTATCAACTTTGGAGGTTGTTGCGATGCAACGAGAACACAGGGAGAGATTGTAAACTCCACACAGAAAAGCACCCGTGGTCTTTAACCAGTGCACCACCATACCGCCCCCAATCCGGTATCAATGGAAAATAAATTCTTAAGACCAGACTGACATCAGTGGGGGTACATCAGTTAGTGCTGTGGCCACTGTGGACTCAGTAATGCTGCCCCTCAGGACATCCATCACTATTTGTCCTACACTCACTTTAAGACTTAAATCTAAATCTAACCTTTTATCCTGACACTTTTAGCTCTCTTTCTCTTAGTACACCATATTTTCAGTCTTCTTCCTCTTTTTCTTCCCCTTCTTATTCTTCTTCTTCTACTTCTTCTTTTTCTGCTGCTCCTCTTCATCATTAAGGAGTCACAATTTGACAGCGGGTAGGTTTATACCTGTGTACGTGTTCGGACATAAACCTGAATAATACTGTAGCTGAGCTGAGGCTTCAGGGGGCGTGCGTTGGTGCCACACAGCCCCCTGGGTAATGTTTTTGTGTGTTCTGGGACTGTTTTGAGGGGTTTATTGTGTGGGAATTTGTTGTGTGTGTGTGTGTGTGGGGGGGGGTGTTGTTTTGTATGAGTTTTGGGATGGATGGCTGGACTCACCATCGTCGTGATTTGCGCTTTGTGTAGTCGCTTTGGTGAGCCCAGCTGTCCACAGTAATGTTGTGAATGCTCTGTGTGTGCTACACTAGTTGGGGGCGCACTGAGTTCATAGTTATTTTTAAGAGTTTATTAAACAGATGCACCGCTGCCCAATATCGAGCATAAAAACCTTGGTGTCAGACTCCATTATTTCCCTTCGACGATTATCCAAGCCGCGAAATCGCCATAATACATTATACTCTATACTATATACTTTCACAATTGTTCACAATATGCCATCTGAGTTCAAATTATTTTTATTCAAAATTTGAATCAGTGCATCATATGCAATTATACAGCATTAACAATGATCTGATAATTGTTATTACAGTATTGATATCTGCAATACTAATACTTTGCAAAGGCTGGAATGTTTCATTACAGGTGTTATAGTGCCTTTTAAACTTATATAAATAAACTATTTCTTATCTTATTGGCTCATTCAAGAGGCAGCACAAGGGCTGAAACACTCCTAAGAACTCGAGCAGGAATGAGGCGGCTGGATAAAAAAAGAATGTAAGTTTCATGCCTCTCTCATCAGACTTGGTGTTTAAATCAATATTTGGTAGCTTCTGAAGTACGAGAGCGACAACAAAGATTTGATAAAGCCACTACAGTACAAACACTAAGCCTAATTTTCACACAGTGTTTAAGGATTGAGATTTTATTTCTACTTCTGTGGACAATTGGAGTGGAATTGGATTTCTGGTAATCTTGCATTCTTCTAGTTGCATTGTGTCATACAATTCATCTTAATTGCTAGATTGGTGCTCCCTCTTCTGGTCAGTTAAGCACATTTAAAAGTCTATTACAGCAGTAAATACAGTTTGCCCAGAGAATGAACCCAAGTTGGCTTTTGAAATTAGTGTGTAGTGCGTCAGGTCCTTTATTTGTTACAGTTTGTTACAGAGAAGGAAAAAATGGTAGTAAAAACATTTTGGGTGATTTGGAAAAACAAGCATTTTTGTTTCCCCTTTTTCTGTTTGTGACGTTTTTGCAGTTTTATGTTCCAAAAAATTCACATAACATGTTACCATTATGGTGGATGATATGGAAGGAAAAAGAAAACTGTGATAGTTTCATATCCTTATAGTAGGCCTGAAATTTTCAAAATGGACAAAATGCACTGTACACAACAAACACTGTATGTTCACAAGCTAGTTGTTCTCTATAAAGAGTGCAGTGGTGGCATAGTTGTTAAGATGGTACCCATAAGCAAGGTACTATCCCGTTACACTGCTTCTCATAGCTGCCATCCACTCCATGTCTGCACATGTGATGGATTAAATGCATAGATCACATTTATATACAGTTTGTGTAATGGGGTTTGTTCACAATGACAAATAGTCAAACAAAAATGTTGCTGTTTGTAACCTTTCAGATCCAACAGATCCAAAATGTGGGATTTCTGACCCTTCAAAATAGTTTTCATTAAGATTTCATCAGATTAATTTTGGCTATGCAATGTTCTTGTAAAATCCATACAAATTGGTAGCAAACTTTGAAATTCTTGCCAAGTCCTCAATGCTCCTTGATACACCAGCTATGAAGACACAACAACTGTTCTGAATTTATCTCCATGTCATTGCTGTTATCTAGGTAAGCATAAAAAGTTATTGACATTTCTATCTCTAGCATATCAGGTGCTTATAGCGCCCCCTTGAGAATATTCACACTGCTAAACACAGCTTTAAAATGTCCTGCAGCGGTCATGTTTACCATGTTTCCTTTTTTTATTTTAGCTATCAATTGTAATTTAGGCTTAATTTATAGTCTACGTGCTTATCGTAATCAAAATATTTTTTTCTTTCATCCGTTTGCGTGTGTAGTTTTTAAAGAGAAAATGATTGACATTAATTTCTGATACTCATTATTTGTATTTGAGAATCATTGTATTATCCACCCCTGCACATGTTGGTTTGTATCAAAGGAAGCAAGTGCACTGATCATGTATTGCAGAGAATATATTTTTATCATCAGTGCAAGATGTTGTAAATGGCATATTTTACATATAGGCCTAATTTGTTTGTCATGGTGTGGGTTGCAATTGGATGAGCAGAGGATGAAGCAGACAGCAGGGTTGCCGACTCTCATCAAGCTTTGATTTATCTCCTCTGGGCTAATAGACAGACAGAGGCAGGGGGACTGAACCATGCAGAGCACATGCAGTAAAACACAAGCACCATGAACTCTGCCAAAAACAATCTGACACATCTCATTGCTTCTCCCGTGTGCAGAGAAATCATATTTAGGGGGAAAACGCTGCCTGTGGCTGCCGCTCCCATCCTCAATTTCAATTTTCTTTACATCAGAAGTTTATTTATGATATCAAAGCTTCTTCCATTTGCACCATTTTAAGACTCCAATGATGTTGCTGGTGCTATTATGTTCAGGTCTGTGTTCGTCTGGTGTCCAATGTCCTATTCAAACCGGGTAGCTTCATCGCTCACTGGGACACCTCAGCTCTGTACAGAGTAAGCAATCAATAGTGAATGTAATCTAGGAAATGGATGTGGCTATGGACAGTATGAATGATCATTCATACTGTTATGAATTAATTATCGTTTCCACATTTGCATGATAATAGTATTATTACATTAGTAACAGCCTAATAAAGTTTTGAGAGAAAAGGAAATCTCTGTAATCTGGAGAGCTGTGTGTATGCACCAAATACATTCGAAGAGATATGTTCATGTGTCTGTATTCTGTGTTATAAGACTGAAGATAAAAACTCCTCTTTTAGCCCCAGACCTCTTTTCATTGCTTAAAACCTATTTCTGCAGCATGAATTAATGATCAGGCTATGGACTCAGAGGTGTCTCAGATATCCAAGAGGCATCAAACATTGATCATTTGAATAGAGGTCACAGCTCAAAAGACTGACCACATTCTGTTCAGATTTAATGACTATGTGAAAGTACAGTACCCACTCTGTAATGTGGGAAGTTTTATAAAGAACAGAATCCCATATGGAACATTTTTAGTTGTCATTTAAAAGAATATTCAATTACCATCTTTTCCTTTCGCACTGTGTCCAGTGGGCTGTTCATATTCATTACACTTGAAATGCCCTTTTTATGCATTTGATATGCATTAAAAGAATAAATACTTGTCTAGGCTTGAAATTGCCCATAATCACATGCATGATGTGATATGGTAGTGCAGTGCAATTGTATAGAGGCCAATTTTATATTTGAATCAGTGACTGAATAGCAAGAAAAATAGCAGGGGGAGCTTCCGGTAAAAAAAATACAGCTTTTCTATAAGCACCAGGCTACCATAGGTTTGATACTTGAAAGTTTTAGACTTTACTTTTCTATACTTACTTTATTGTTTACACTTTAGTGAGGTCAGGTACTGATGTTGGATGATTAGTTCTTCACTTTTTTGTACAGCAGCTCGTCCCAGTTGCTTTTCTGTGCACAACTAGTAACAAGTAATACGATTCACTACTTTACCTTGTGCCAGGATACTTTTTGTATACATTTTTTTTCCTCAAACAGTAACTCATAAGCATATTTTTTGTAGATGATGTATTAACTTCCTCTAACCACTCAGACAGCTAATCATTTCTGCAGCCGGAGAACATGGCGCTATGATAGGGGACAGTCTGTATTTGTAATGGCCGATAAGTTAATTGTGTACACTCTATTAATCCTGCAGGTTCCATAGCTTGACAGGTACTCAAAACTATCTTGTTTACACAACCAAAGGCCATACTGGACAAACATACACTTGCAGCCATGTATTTACATCGTCCATCGCATGACTGACGCCATTATAATTATCAAGCCCAGCTAATGAATTGAAGATGACAGAGGCCTGCTTAAATCTGATGTGGCTGCTGCTAATTGCTTGGTGACTTTAATTAAACTACAGGCACTTTAAATGATGAATCCTGCTGCCTTTATAGGCCTGTTCACACAACAGCAGGGTTCTGTGTGTATTGCTCATGCAAGCGCTCCCTTATGGAGTGAATGTTTAAATGGGCGCAGCATGATTACAGTAGGATCAATGGCAATCAGGAGCAGAGGAATGCACTGACATCTGCTCCTTTGGAATATTGCTGTGTTAGCATTCTGCTGTCTACCTACAGCTTTTGTAGATGTATATAAAGGGGCCACAATATGCAAGAGGGAGACTTTATTGTCAGAAAAAAACATTAAATGTTTATGGTCTAACCTTGTCTGAAGCTGAAAGTTAGATGGAGCCGTAAAGTGGTAACTATGGTTCTACTCATAGTTGTAAGTTCAGGGGGAGCAAAACTCAATCTGAAGAGCTCCCGGCAGCAATCTTGCTATAATAATGTCCAAAAAAAGAAAAATTCTGATTATTTAGCTACATTTTGAAGTGCTAAAATTGCTTTGTCAGGGAATTTAAAATGTGGTTGATGTCTGTGAAGAGTAAGCTACAAAGATAATTCAAGGAAATGACAGTAAAAAAAATAAAGGTTTGTTTACAGGTTTACCTCATTGTTCCATACTGAGATAAAAAAAAAAGCACAACACACAAAGCCTCAAGGTACTTCAAACTTTGTTTCTCTGTTGAAATGTTTGAGTTGTACTGCTCTTCAGATCGTCCTTTGTCTTTGTCTTTGGTGATAGAGGCTGGACAGATAAAACAGCTAAACAGACCTGCATTCAGAGGCTGGTTGAATAGTCAATGACTTGAAAAGGACATGACTGGACATTTTACACTATCTGGCCACCTGGTGGCAGTCAGCGTTTTGAAACCATTGTTTAGAATGACTGTGGTCCCTAAGGAGTGTTGAGCACATTCATAAAACAATCTGGAAGTTTTTTCACTGTCAAAATGATGATGAGTTAAGTGCATCAGTATTTATTTCTAAAGTCTGTGCCATGGAAATAGGTGAGGGCTGAAAGGCTGCCGAAGGCATTATGCATGCACATTTTTATGCTTTCTTTTCTCATTCTTGGAAAAACAACTGTATAAATGTATAAATTATATATCTATGCATGCATACCCGTGTGTGTGTGTGTGTGTGTGTGTGTGTGTGTGTGTGTGTGTGTGTGTGTGTGTGTGTGTGTGTGTGTGTGTGTATAAATTCACATTAAATTTTAGTTCTATACACTATTAGAGATTATGAAAAATATGATTAAGTGCATAATATAAACCTAAAACCAATCACATCGGTCAGTCACAACATTAACACCACCTGGCTAATAATATGTACAGTAGTTCCATGCAGCCAGTCGTGCAGCCAGCTCTTCTCTGACACCTTTATACCAGAGCCATTATTAATGTTTGTGCAACAGGAGCTGCTCCTTTTGACCGGGGCAGCCATACTTGTTCACCAGTTGTCATTTCTGCAATCACTTTTGGTAGGAACTAACAACTGTACACCTGGAAAATTGCATAAGTCCTGCTGTTATCTAGGCATCACAATAAGGTTCTTCTCAAAGTGGTTAAATCCTTATACAGTGGTGTGAAAATCTTGTTTCAGTTCATCAAACACATTTTAATATTAGACAAAGATAAGAGCGATGGTTGTGATAAAAACTCAGGCTACAGCTGAAACAGAAGCTCACAGTCTAAATAAAGAGAACTGAAAAGCACAGACGTGCTAATCACCTCCACAGATGGGAACTTGAATGATTGTTGATCTGTTCTGGAGATTCACTTTACCTGTCATTGGTTATTGCTGGTTGATGTACATGTATATAACACCCATGTAATTAGAGTAACCACATATCCACATTTTGAAACATTTTACATTTTTACATTTTACAAAAAAAATAAAATCATCAGTTTTTAAATTCTCTTCAAGCTTTCTTTAATCGACAAAAGTACAAAGAAATAAATCTAATGTTTTAGCTGACCTTCTTAATTATTTTGTATTTTTCAAATATAAAAA
Organism: Lepidarchus adonis; assembly: GCA_037576955.1. Lineage (NCBI taxonomy): Eukaryota > Metazoa > Chordata > Actinopteri > Characiformes > Lepidarchidae > Lepidarchus > Lepidarchus adonis. Next base: position 8,948,841 of record JBBIGC010000002.1, read on the forward strand.
TATTTCAAATTTGATTCCTGCAAATCACTCAAAGTTGGGACAGGAGCTGATACCAGGTGAACATATCAAGATTGGGTGTGCAGGCAATGATGGGTTGTGGAAATGAATTAAAATAAAATTTTTAAAAAGACAATTACACAGAACAGTACAGAATATTGTGAAAAGGTTCAGCAAATATGGAGAAATCTCAGTTTACCACCCGATAAGCTCTTTGCATTTTGCAAGTATCAAACCCAGCAACTTTTCTACAGAGAGCCACAGAAACGTATATGTCATCAAAGCTCACCAATTCATTCAAGATCAAGAATGGCTTCTCTGTAGTCAGTCACTCATCCAACATGGAGGAAAAGTCAGTGTTGGTCTGATTGTCTGGTTTAGTCTAAATTCTCTCAAATTGCTTGTTTGTGTTTACCTTCTTGTCAATCAAGTCTTAATCTGCCCTTAGGAAAAGTGTGAACTGATACATGATGTCCCTTGCTTTTTAAAAGGTGTTTGTGTGAATGTGTGTATTGTGTGTGGTATACCAGAGGTCACGGACCGGTTTAAAGTCAGACAATATTTTTGCGGACCAGCATTTAAGTGTCGCGGATAAAAACAACAAAATAAAACGATACGACCAACACAAAAACTGTTGTAAATATAATAATATATGTGAATCCTCTGTGTAATTATGTAACTTTTTTAGCAGCGTCTTATTCTGAAATGCGCTAACAGCGATCAGAGTAACGTCGTCCTCTGCCCTTCACGCACTCTGGTAACGCATAAATGGTCCCCTCAGAATAAGTTTTCAGTGCTGTTGTGGTGATCTCAGGGTTTTCTGGCATGACTTTCATCCAGAATACCGGCAAAGTTGACATCTCTAACATACTTAGATACTACAGCCCAGTTCTAATTGCTCCACTGCCCGGTAGTGGTGTTTAGCCCGTGGTTGGGGACCACTGTGCTATACTACTCCATCCGGAAAGGTTTAATATTTACCCAAAGCTATGAGTTCAGTCATTACTGTCATACTGGCATGCCACACATAAGTGCAGAACTTGCAGCATCTGGATGAATCATAAACAGCACAAGCACTTAGCACTGATGTGTTGAGAGACCACGAACCAGCAGGATGTGTGAAGCACAGAAGGAGTGTAACACATGCTCAGACCTCGCTGAAATTAACATTATCATGAGGCTCTGCATATAAACGTAAAACCGAATGCTGAAGCAAAATTACAACAGCAATTACAGTTTGTTTGCACAAGGACATATTCTCCAATGTTGAGGCAGCTTATACTCCGCCAAGGAGATTTTCCCTGTTTGGTTTCTCTTTAAACAATAGTTTTGCATCTTTATCCCCAGGTTGGATTTTAAGGATGATGTCTAAAGGTTTTTGGACTTATAAAAGATTTTCAAAAGATTCTGAAAAGAGTGCAGTTATGACCGGTTTACCTGTTTATTGTTTAGCCTTTTTCCATTTTCCATTATGGAAATGTTTGATGCATACTTCAGTTGTCAGATATTATCTGTAGCTCAATTTTCCACTGTTGACTTGTTTTCTAACACAATTTTATTATATAAATCAATCAGTCATAACTTTATGACCACCTGCATAATATGGAATGTGTTGTCTTCATGCAGCCAAAACAGCTTTGACTGTGGTTCATTGTGTGTTCGAAACCAGTGGTGCCTAATACATCGATCAGCATCTATAGGTCGATCGCAAAGACACATGAGTCGAACACAGAGCCCTGCCTTTCAAAATAAACTACCACGCACTTGAGACCACGCAATGTAAAACCGAGTGAACCATGAGCCACCAAATACACTACAGTACAGGAAGTGTGGGGTTGCATGTCATTAAAAAAGGGTGTTAGCCTATCATCTATCCCCACTGTGGCAGTTGAATGACATACAGTACAGCTAATCTGAGCTCTCATTTTTTGTTACAAGTGTCACCACACATGCTCCATCAACCGCCCCTGCAACTGCAAAACTCCAGCCAGCAAGTCACTTAGCAGCTTCAAATGTATTTACTTTTAAAGAAATGGTGTAAAAATGACTGGGGCGCTGGACCAAGTAAGAAAATCGGACTGATCATTAAAAAGTACAACACTGACTACCCACCGAATGTATATGCATTTTTTTTTTTTCATTTTAATTGTTAGTACAGCATTTTGACATGGTCATTTTAAAGTAGCTCTTTTCTAAAAGGGGTCTAACCCCTTTCTATCAGAATCAGCATAAACATTATGCACAACAGTATTGCCTATTTGAGATCAGACCAGACAGGCTAGTCTTCACTCCTCTCATTTATCCATTTATCAGTGATCCTTGGGTGATCCTGTCGCTGATTCACCAACTGTCCTTCCTTTAATCATTTTTGATCGATACTAATAACTGCAGACCTGGAACACTCCATAAGACTGCTGTTTTGGAGATACTCTGCCATCACAGCAAAGCCCTTGTCAAAGCTGCTCAGATCCTTACAATCATCCCATTTTTCCTACCTCCAGCACATTGACTTCAACAACTGACTGTTCACTTGCTACCTTGCTAATGATCTTGCTGAACTGTGTATATTGAAATCGGCAGAAAATTTAATTATACTGTGAAATAAATCTTTGTCCACACCACCCACTAATAATCTCTACTATATGTAGAATAGATTGGACAGCTTAGAATGAGTGTATTTGGTGTATCATATTTCTGTAGAAAAAGCATGCATCAGACATTGGACTTTCTTTCTTCTTCTTTTTTTTTTTTAAACGAGCCTTTTGTTTGTTGAACATTCAGCCGAACCCTTCATATTGAACATCCTCTGGATGCGAGTGTAATTTTATTTGAAAGACTCCTCAGGGTTCTCTCCACGTTTTGCGAGTGCACATTGTGTTGGTGGAAACAAAGAGTGATGACAGTATGTTCAGTGGCATTTACATTTTTCACCCAGTCAGTGTCTTCCCACACAAAATGTGTTGAATTACTGACCATCTTGGTGCATGTGGGATTCAGGATGATTTAATTGTGGCCTGTCAAGTTCAACTCTTCAAAACGAAGCTCCCTGTAGCTCTGCAAAGCCTGTGAAAAAAAGAAAGTAAAAGTCTTAGCCTTGATGACTACACAAGATAGAAAATGAAGTCCAGAACCATGCTTTCACATTGTCAGTCAATGCAACGTGCTGGGAAGGCATAAATTATTCATGCCACCGAGGAATCCTTACACATATTGTAGGGACAAATGGAGTGATAAAAAATAGCCCTAAGCTCAGTAGAGAGCCTCTGTGTGTGTGGTGAACGGCCCTGTGTTCTGAGCAGCAGTCCATCATGCTCCTGACAGACAGCCTGTGTTATTGATTCTGCAGGAAGTGCTCGGCAGGGAATCTAAGGCTGCCATAGAGGTGATCGAAAAGACTCCTGTTGCTCCACACCTACTTTCGCTACAGCGCTTCACTCATTGTTCATGTCACATATGCTGCATCAGTAAAAACCCAAATTTACCATAGACCAGAGGTTCCCAACCTTTTTTGTGCCCCAGACCGGTTTAATGTCAGACAATATTTTCGCGGATCGTCATTTAAGGTGTCGCGGATAAATACAACAAAATAAAATGATACGACCAACACAAAAACTGTGGTATTATGTAAATATAATAATAAACGTGAATCCACTGT
>JBBIGC010000002.1:8952592-8980458 GCA_037576955.1 Lepidarchus adonis
AGTGCTGTTGTGGTGATCTCAGGGTTTTCTGCCATGACTTTCATCCAGAATACCGGCAAAGTTGATGTCTCGAACATACTTAGATGCTACAGATTGAGCTCGTATTTAAAAAAAAAAGCATTACATTTTTTGTGCAGCCCGGTACCGGCCCATGGACCGGTTTGAAATGCTCCATGCATCATTTTCTAGATCTGCTTGGACATTACATACTTTATTAGCTTTGCCAGTGTTTGATATTTGCCAATGGACAGTGTGTAGACACTGTGTAATGAAGTATGCAGATTTAATACAGTGATCAGTGGATGGCACTATGACTCTAAGATTTCTTTTAGACTCTCCCTCATTTCCATCCTTCTTTAGATTCATATTTTAAGAGTTAAGTGCACTAGTTGGTCCCATGGGTCTCTTAACCAGGATCTTCTCTCTTAATGCCAGGTGTTTAATCACTGTGTCCTGATTATGGCCTTAATGGTGTCAATTAATCCCACTGAACTGGGCAGTGCCCCCAGGAGAGTTCATCTAGAGCAGCAGAGCTAGGAAGATTGCCTCAAACTTTGTTTATGCCCAAATGGTTTGTAAAAAGCAGTTTACTCTGGAGTAAATTTCATGTTCCTTCATTAATATTAATGTACAATATTTTTGTGTAAAACTACATATTTGTCCTTTAGCACATAAATACACAAGGAAGATGTCGCTGCATGCTAGCAATGTACCAATATGGAACTTTTGATATGTAGCAGATGGCTGACACCTTGGAGAACATCCACTTGTTCTAACTGATAACTTCTACACTGATCAAGAAGCCAAGTTCATGACAAAAAATGAACAAACTGACTAGTTCCAGAGTTAGACAGGGAAAAGTACTGTTACCATAATTGCACAAGGGCCATATTTTGATGAGTAGACACTGGGTCAGAGCATCTCCAAAACAGCAGGTTTTGTGGGGTGTTCCTGGTGTACAGTGCTTACTAGCTATCAAAAATGGTGTGAGGAAGGAAGGTGAAGAACCACTCACCAACCTCAAGGTGCAATATACAGTGTAACTGCAATCACTGCTGTTATCATAATTTCATTTTACCATAATTTATCATATTATTTTTCTGATTTTGCATTAAAAAAGTTTTTGGTACCTTTGTATTTATAGGACCTTTGTATTTTTCTACCTTGTATTTCTAGTACTGTGTATTCTCATTACCTATTTTTATTACCTTTTATATTTATTACGTTTGTATTTTTATTAGTATAGGATGCATGTTATTTTATGTCATTGTCTCTATGTCACAGTCGCTAAATAAGCAATAAGCAAAAAAAGTTTTTCTGATTCTGATTCTGATTCTGAAACGACATGGTCTTGGGCTCCCAAGTCTTATTGATGTGTATGGTGCATGAAGGCTGGCCAATATGGCCCGATCCCACCAAAGACCTATTATATCATAAAAAGTGAGTGCTGGCTATTATTAAAAAAGTGATGTTTTTCAATATGAAAAAAACAAAAAACAAAAGATATGACTATGGGATAAGCCACCAAGTTTACAATATATTTGGAAGATTAATAACTTGTGCCTTATTGCCAATTATGGTGTTTTATCAACCGCCATTAGAGAAATATAGCTCTAATTGGCAGATTCAAATATATCTCTACAATCAAAGACCTCGATGTTGATGATGATGACAGGAAGAATATTGATTACTTTATAACTGTCAAAAATTTTAAGAATAATATGGACAACAAATGAAAGCAAACCAATGGATCATTGAACAAATCATCTCACCCCTCACTTGAAGCCCAAATGTCAGAAACTCAAGTACAATTTTGGACATGTGCAGCAACAATAAATCAATTAGAACAGACAGTATTACCTGTAACAGTGAAAAGTAAAAATGAACAATAATATTATGAACAAGACATTTAGAATCCTGAAGAGCCAAAAAATAAGATGTAAAATCAAGGCTCAGTTTTAATGCATGCATAAAAGGTATAAAGAAAAAAAATAAAGAATATTAAATTAAGAATAACTTTGCAATAAAAAACATAGACTACATATTTGCTCAGGGTTTAATTAGGGTGCACCCTGGAAAACGTAATGAATGGCTAGTTCTCAGCTCCTGGTGAACAGACTTTGAGCTTTGGACCACTGTAACTTCTAAATTAAATCCCACCATTCAACCATGTTTGAGGACTACCAATTTGTGTGATGACCTGAGTGCCCAAGCTGAAACATATCCTCCAATCATTTTAAGACCATTAGAGAATTAGAATTAGAATTAGAGAATCTTACATTTGAAAGACAAGACTGAATATGTAATGAAATCTTGCTTTTTCTTGCGTCTCAATAATCTAGCCACAGTATTCTTAATCCACTGAAGATATGTTTAAAAATTTTGAGTAAAGCAGATAGAAATGCATTATAATAGTCTGCTCTGGATGTGACAAACGTACATGTGTTTTTCACATCTCCAGGGAGAAGAATGTCAATTGTCCTAAGCCTCTGAGGTCTCGCACAATGATATACTTATAAGCAGTCAGTGCTAATTGCATATAGATTTAATTGTCATTCACGTGTTAGTGATAATCAATGTTATTTCTTTGTTATTCACAGTATTGGAAGTGTATATAGAGGTTGAAATTAAAAAGGGTCCTTGGGGGGTACCACCATTTATTGTTCTGGATGTTTGAAAGTAAGTGCCCAGAGCAACATCATATTGTTGCCCATGAGACCCAATCAGTCAATTATTTATTTATTTTTATTTCATTATCCCTTATAGTCCCACAAGTGGGAAATTTATTCTCTGCATTTAACCCATCACACGTGCACATGTGGAGCAGTGAAGTGGGGACGGTATCTTGCTCAAGGGAACCTCAGTGGTGCAACGGGCTGGAACCTCCAACCTTCTCATCTCAGTCCTAACCACTAGGCCACCACCAAATGTGCACACACATTTAAGTCAAATTTTATGACCATCCATATAAAAAGCAGTAGTTAGACTTAATTTAACCAAAAGGAAATTACCCAAATCTCTGCCAGCTATCAAGTAATGTCTTAATCACAGTGCAGGCCTGAAAACTAAAGCCTTTCCTTAATATGGGTGCCTTTGATCATTAGGAACTGCTTTTTTCAGTAACCTTACCATGAACTGGAAAGTTATAGATAGGTCTGAAATTATTACGCAAAGAAGGGTCAAGTGGCTGTTTTGAGGCTATGAGGTATAATTCCTCTTGCAGTGAGATTAACAATTAATTAATATTTCTCAGAACATCTGCACATAATGACCTGTTTGAAGAAATAAGCTACTAACAGATAAAAAAACATGTTTTTAGTTTTTGTAATGAGATGACATCTAAGGTTGTTTCTGAACTGATTATTCAGAACAGGACAGATTGCTGTTGGTTTGGCTAATAGGCTGCAGAGTAGTGCAGTGGGGTGAGTGTTAGCTCTGGTCCTTATGCCTGTAGTTTTAGTTACTGAAAACCAGAGCAACCTGCAGCTGAGGTAAATGTATATGAGATGTGGTGGGAATCAGCAACTAGTCTTATGTAACAAAGAGGAACATTGCATTATTTTTCTGAATGTGTATTTTTTTTTTCTAGCAGGCCTAAAGTTTTGGTCATGTTTTATAAATAGTGATATGAGCTCCCAGCTTTTTTTTTCATCAGTTGCCTCTCTGCTCTTCTACAGTCCCGTTTAAGTTTTAAGGTAGGTAAGTATTTCTCCAAGGAGCTTTTATTTTTGCCAGAAATGGCCTTGTGTTTTTGTGGTGCATCAGTTTTCACACATATAATAACCCTGTAACCTAATAGGGCACATGAAAAAGGAAGCAGGCAGCAAGTCCATGAACGTTACTGCAGAATGAGCTGTGAAATAGCACTTGATTAGTGTTCTCTTATGAATTAATGTTCTAGTACATGCCATGCTGACCTGCCAAAAACACAAAAATGACAGAAATGATCTGATATCACATCTCATCACTGATTTCAGCCCCTTTTATATTTGTTAAAAGGGTTTTTTGAGTGATGCCATTGATGAGTCATTTTAATTCTCAAAATAACGGCGTTAGTAAATGAGATACACACTTAAATGTGAAGAACCTTCATGTAATGTAAAGGTTCTTTAACAATATAATATTTCAAACTGCATTATATGCAGGTTCCTTAAACTTTACTCACATCTCATTTACAACAGTGTTTCTCTGAAGAACCACCAATTTAAAGGTTCTCTTAAGGTTCTTTATTGCATCATGCACAGAACCCATTTTGGCAGCTGTACTTTTGAGGTTGTGCATGCGTGTCTCTGCATGTGTGTGTGTACAAGCTAATGCAACATGGTAAATTATTGGGTGTAATTAATGGCTATAATTCCAATAGCAATCACAATAACTGATAATGATCATTAAATTGTCCCATTTAGCAGCAAATGATATATCAGCAGCCAATATATCACCCCTAATGAAAACATAAATTTATTCACACGTTATGACAAATAAACCAGCTTATTATTTCATAATGATGTTATAGTTCGTCTCCTTTGGTTCTTCTCATCTAACTGCAGCATACAGCTCACCTGGCTGCTCTTATCAGTGTTTATATAATGAAGGTGAGGAAAGAAAATCTATACTTCTAGTCATTAAAACAAAGAACAGAAGGGTTATCAAAGCAGTATGAGCATGATGGGCAGAAAAAAAAACCTTGAAACTGATATCAGGATGTTTGAATCAGCTCCGCAGCTGAGGTAGATGTCCCAGTGAGACGATTTCTCGGGCAGAAGGACAGGAGGTTTTGCCTCCTCCTGAGTGGCAAGCTAAGCCTTTGGACGGGGAACCTTCATCTCTGTGTAAACAGAAAGAGAAAGTAAGGATTAAGAGTGGCTTAAGCTGAGCCGCAGTGCTCTAACAACAAGGTTAAATGAAGTTTTGGTTTGCTGCATAGATTTGTATGTATATGGACCTGCTTAATGGATGTCCTGTAACAAAGCCCTTATAAGATTGGAAAGCTCTCAGTAGACTCGCATATTTTGAACTGTGTGTCAGCATAAATTGTAAAGCAAAGTTAACCCCTACAATAGGTGTACAGAGTACAGGGAGGTTATAGTGTGTGATGACATATGTTCTTTTCCTAGGACGTCTGTTTTTTTTGCTTCACACATCATTCTTACCTGCAACTTCATTATAAAGTCCAATGTCAGAAAAATGCAACAGAGCATCTACAGAAGCCTGATGAATTTTGGAAACAAGTGCTGTGGACAGATGAAGTTAAAATAGAATCTTGGGCCACAATCAGCAAATGCATGTTTGGAGAAAAAAGGAGCAGCATTTCATGAAAAGAACATTACATTACATTACATTACCAACCATTAAGCATGGGGGTGGATCTATGGGGTTTGGGGTTGTGTTGCAGCCAGTGGCACAGGTGGAAGGAATAATGGATTCCACTAAATACCAGCAAATTCTGGTTGCAAACATCACACCATCTGTAAAAAAAAAAAAAAGCTTAAGCTGAAAAGAGGATGAGCTTCTACAACAGGACAATGATCCTAAACAAACCTTGAAATCCACCATGGACGACTTCAAGAGACGCAAGTTGAAGGTTTTGGAATGGCCATCACAGTTCCCTGATATTAACATCATTGAAAATTTGTGGGTAGATTATAAAAGAGCTGTGCATGCAAAATGACCAAAGAATATTGCAGAACTAGAACCTTTTGCAGGAAGAAAACCCCAAGTACAAGAATTGAAAGACCTTTAGCTCTAAAAAGTGTTTGAAGCTGTGATATCTGTCAGAATAGGTGTTACTAAGTACTGATTATGTAGTGTGCCCGACCTTTTTGAACAGTGCCATAATAGTGGTATTATTACCATAAAAAGTTTTTTTGTTGTTGTTTCTTTTTCAATTTATGGCATAAAAAGTAACTTTGCATCAATGTTTGCTAAAAATATTATGTATTTTTTTCCATGTCCTAGAGAGACTGTGTTTACATCTTTTCAATTAAAAAATGGCCAAAATATGTGGAGGGGTGGCCAAAGTTTTGCCTTAGACTGTAAGTGTTCCAGGTCATTAGGTCATTTACATGTATAAGTCTTGTAACATGTATAAGACACATTGTAACAAAGTGTTGAATTATCATGTTTTTGGTACTTAAAACAAGTAAACATCCTAAATGGACTCTAAAATAGCACACAGCTTGATGCTGCTGCCATTACCAGGTCTCATCTGACTTCAAAAGCACATTTTAGCTGAGTAAGTAATAAGCTTTCTGACCAATTCCAGGAGTGTTATAGTGATTTTTCTTTAGTAATGCCTTCTTTCTACCCAATTGACCTTTTGCATTCAGAGCTTTTTATATCATTGACTAGTGCACCGTTACTCCAGTCTCAGCCATTGAAATCTACAGCTCTTTTAAAGTCATTGTTGGACTCTATATAATGTCTATTTTATGTCTTTTTAAAGACCCTATCTTTATAGCTTCCACAACATTGGGTTAAATACTACTGCAACAAATAGTAATTTATCACTGAATATTTTCTTGCATAAAACCGATATCACTTGAAATTATTTGATTTTGTAGGCAGATTTTTTAAAAAGTATAGTTAATGTGACAGCAGAAAATACCAAAATGTCATTTGTAATCCAGACAAATATGTAAAATACTTTTAAGGGGCTGAATCCTTTTCCAATGCTATAAATGTTTTGAGGCAACTGACATTCTCAGGCTTAGCTTGTTCCTTGGGGCTAAATTTGTCCAACTGCCATCTTCTGTAATGAGCAGTGCTCTGTCCAATTCCTAGTTTGGACATTATGCTTTCTGTTTAGAAGAACCACTGAAGGTGCAAATTTGCATATAATAAATAAAGGCTTTGGATATGGAAAAGTTTACAGAAGAAAATTTCATTATTAGTTAGAATGGAATGATTTATTAATTTGTTTAGCAGGTTTTTTTTAGAGATTTCAAAGCATGTTTTAATCCAATTGTATGGCTGATTATTGAGCATCGTAAATTTGCTAGATTTTGCATCACAGACTGGCAGTCTGGAGTAATAACCAGAGCTGCCTATTTATTAGTTACCTGCCCTATACCTACACTAATGTTGTTCTACAAAGCAAAGTCATATGGTAAGTTTTGACATTCCAGGTCAAGTGACACATCGTCTACAGTGAACACACTTCTACTGATCCCTCCATTATTAATGGGGTAGAAGATGACCACAGTCACAGGGAAATGACTGAATGTACCTGATAATAAAAGAGAATTGCTAGTTTCTCATGCCTAACTGTGAGGGTACCTCAATCTCTGCCAGATTATACAGGAAAATATATTTTACAATGTAATTGCTGTATTTTTCAGAATTATTTTATTTATAGTCACTCTCATCTTTTAGGCATCACTAAGGTATTTCTATTTTCATTCAACTCCAAGTCTTTTACAGCAATAGCTGTGTTACTCAGAGCACTCAGAACATCACTGACTCTGTACTTTCTAGGAACCAAATGTTCTCATCTACCAGTGTAATTATTACTTATGTTGTGAAACACATGGGAGCTATGGAGGCAGCTCAGGGAAACCAGATGGCCAGTTGAACGTACATTTATTTGACGGTTCAGAAAGACAATGCAGAGATTTATTGTTATGTCTTATTCTCCAGTAATAGTGCTTTCTCGCTAGAATTCATGATGTGTGGTAATACGCTTCCCATTTATACATCACACCCATGAATAATCTGCTTTTTCTCATTTTTTTCCACTACAGATGACATGCCAAGCACATCCATCCATCCTTTCTTTCACATTCTCTTTCTTGAATGCTCCATAATCTAAGCCATCTAAATGGAAATGTCTTTTTCCCCCTTTCCACAGCCAGGGTCATAGGGATCTTTAACTTGGGTAGGAAAGTAAGAAAAGAGGAGGTTCCTGTAGGGGAACCTTTGCCACAGACCAAATGTTTTTGTAATATTTCTCCCTTTCCAGTTACTTCCTTCTAGCAGTGATGCAGTCGTACCCATAGTTTGAATTTGTGAGCTTTGGTGGGGATGCAGTTCAACAGCTTTTCTGCCATAGACCAGTTCTGCAGGATACGGAGAACACAGCTACAGTAAATAGGACAGCTCAAAGACCATAATTAGCCAATGCAGCCTGCTTGTATCAGAAAACATTTGTGTTATCACAGCAAAGACAGTGAATAGAATTAGTGATTTTTAAAAAACTGGCAGTATTTCAGTCAGTTGTAGAAATAGCTCATTTCAAGTAGCAGTAAATACAAACAGGAAAGAATAAACAAAAAATGGCAAAAGCAATGAAATCTTATTGTGTTTGCGGTTTTAATTCCAATTGCACTACAATGCATAATGGATTTTTGTTTTTCCAGCTTTGAAGTCAAAATTAGACAGAGGGCTATTAAACGTGTTGTGAGAAAATACACAACTGCTAGTTTGACATTATCGTAACATTGCAAATCCCAAATATGCGCCAGTAATTGCCATTATTAGAGTAACATCATGTCTATATTCTCTTTGTTCATTGAAACTTCAAGGAAATAACCTACATTTGCTTCTAGGGCTTTTTTTAATCTCTTGCCCAATCAAATTTCCAAAAAAAAAATCATTTAAGTAGAAACTTGGTTGATGAATGAGGTAAGACAGTTTTAAATAGGTTAATATAATGATTGCTGCATATTTCTGGCAGGTTTGCCTGTTATATTTTTGTCCTTTAAACATTTCAAAGCTTAAGGTCATTACTGAATCAGGTTTCTTCAGATTTTATTTTTTATTTTTCAGATTTGATGTGCTTTATTAATCCCTGAAGGGAAATTAGTCTCTGTATTTAACCAATCCAATGCAGTGAGCATGCACACACACACACACACACACACACACACACACACACACACACACACACACACACACACACATGGACATATACACACCCAAAGCAGTGAGGGCTGAGCAGTGGGGAGGCAGTGAGCACAGCCAAAGTGCCTGGGGAGTAGTTGGGGGTCAGGTGTCTTGCTCAAGGGCACTTCAGCTGTGGGTGTATAGGAGGTGAAGGCACTGTTTATTCACTCTCCCAGTCCCATTTTTCTGTCAGTGTCACGGTTTCCCTGTCATGCCTGTCATGTGTCTGTGTTATATTGTCATGTGTTTCACTTGGTTTAGTCTGGTCTCTGGCCCCCTCCGGGTGTCCCAGGTTTAGTCTTTGTATAAGTACCCCTTTGTTTGAGTCTCTTGTTGTTGGTTATTGTTGGTATGTGCCACAGTGAGTTTTGTATCCATGTGTCATTAAACGTCTAGTATTTCTTATTCTGAGTGCTGCCTGTGTCTAATAACCATCCGCAAGACACTACACAGCACGAATACAACAGTAAACTGACAACCAGTAACACAAACACAATGGCCTATATACCTGACAAGATCAAATACACCTGGACTGGGGCGGGGACGAGAAACAAGGGATAGGTGTGAGGCAAACATAAGGCAAAACAAAACCACATGGCAATAAAAATAAAGAACAAGGTGGGGAAGAGCAGCGGCATTGTTACAGTCAGTCTCAAACCTACTTTTCTATTTAAAATTAGCTTAAAGTTAGCTTAAAATTAGCTTAAAATTAGCTTAAAGTTAGCTTAAAGTTAGCTTAAAGTTAGCTTAAAATTAGTTTAAAGTTAACTTAAAGTTAAAGTCACTGTTAGCAAGCCTACATCATATTACAACAAAATAAACTTTGTCATCTCTTGCTGTCAGACAAGCTGTATAACTGTTTTAGCAGCAGAATTTTTCATGGGCAAAGTAAACTGGTCAAATATTGTTGAGTGAACATTTGTTGTTTGTCTTCAGTTTTTAAGTAATATATTTGGTATCTAGGCTTAGTCTTGTAGAATAATATCTTGTAGTGATGTGAAATCTGAATTACACCAACAGTTTTGTAAATTAAATGTGCTGTTACACTCAGAATTAAATTAGCTGTTGTTATTGCATTATAAATTATGCATCTTATCTCTGTTTGTTGTGTACTTTATGGAATTCTGAATGTTTCACACATAAGTATGAGGTTTTAAGAACAGTGTTATTTTTGGATTATTTTAAAATCATTTTGTTAATATTAAACATAATTGCATAGATTTAATTTCATTTAACAGCATGATTCTCCTCTTTAAATGTTGTGTATATGTTGGCTTTTCTAAGTATCATTATTAATCAGCAGAGATATTTTTGTGCCAGCACATACTTGTGATCACACAAGACTGAGTTAAATCACACTCTCGCTGTACATTTCAGTGAACAAGAATGAAAATCTATTTTGTGAATATTGCAAAACCTTACCAAGGCCAACATAGCTGGTAGTAATAGGTTGGTTCAGCGCATCTTCAATGCCACCAACCCTGCAGTTCATGACCCTACATGCATTTTTACACAATGTTTAATATTTCAAAACTGATATTCATTCATTCACTGTCTGCCTTACAAGGTTTCCTTTCCTTTTACCTCGGGTAATCTGACAACAACTGCATTCCTACCAAAAAATAAATTTTCATTGTGTATGTCTATAAGCAATATTCCCACTCTTTAATATACAGTGCCCTCCATAATGATTAAGACAAAGACATGTTTTTTTCTGAGATTTTCCCTCTGCTCCTCAGTGTAAAATTTTAAATCCAATTATTCAGACATGATAAAAGTGCACATTTCAGACTTATTTGCAGAAATGTAGAAATATTTCAGGACACCACAATGTTTGGGACAAATTAATGGTAGGAATATTAAAGCTGTAATGTTTCATACTTTGTAGCATATCTCTTGCATGTAGTCACAGCTTGAAATCTATGATTCATAACCATCACCAGGGAATGAGTATCTTCTCTGGTGATGTTCTATCAAGTCTCTATTGCAGCCACCTTCAACTCCTGCTTGTTCTGGGGGCTTGTCCCTTTACATTTCTTTTTTAGCATATGGAAGGAATGCTCAATTGGATTTAAATCAAGAAGAATTTTTTTTTTAAGCTTAGAGAAACTCCCATGTTGCCTTAGCAGTATGTTTGGGATCGTTATCTTGTTGTAGGAAGAAGAGCCTTCCAAAGAATTTGGAGGCATTTACTGGAACTTGAGCAGATAAGATGTTTCTATACACCTCAGAATTCATTACATCATCAGTGAAGATAAGTGTGACAGTACCTGTGGCAGCCATACATGCCCAAGCTGTTCCTTGGCCTACTAGTCTCTGTGCTATTACAGAGCTCACTATTGCATTCTTTCTTCTTAAGGATATTCCAGACAGTTGATATTGACAAATCTATGGTTTGACCAGTGTCTCTGAAGGTTTCTTGTTTTCAGCTTCATAATAGCTTCCTTGGCACAGCTTTTCTTCTCATGTTGAACAATGGTTACTAAAGACTTCCAAAATGGTAGAAGTAAGCTTAGATGTTTGTTCCAAACATTATGGTATTATGGTGCCTTAAAATGATGGGGACTGTATAAAAACTGTTTAAAATTACAATAAATGTTTATACCGTAATTATAAAGTAAAATAATATAATCATGTCTGAATTGTTTGATTTAGACTTTTACACTGAGGTGCAGAGGGGTAAATCAAAGAATAATGTGTCTTTATCAAAAATAATAAAATAAATGGAAAGCTCTGTACTACCTAAAATTATTATAGGAAATTATTGAATTATTGAATTATTTTTTGTTAAATGAATGGATTTGCTTGCCCAGTTAATGTGTTACATTTCAGAATCATTGAATGACTAATTCAAAACAGAAAGTAATTTATAGTATATATTAAATGGTAAAGAATTATCAATGCTTTTATGACTGGAATGTGTCTGATACTTGTCAAAGCATTTTGTACACACGACAAGCACATCACAGCATTGTGTTGGTGTTGTTATGTTTCTCAGGTATATGGTGTAAATGACAACTGAATGGAACTCTAAGACGTGAATGAGTTGGTAAAGTGCTATAGGTTCAATATTGAAATTGTCCATTTAAATATCGAAGAATGTACAACGAATGTATAACGAACAGTGTACTTCACGTACCAATCTAATGTCTTAGTACGGCTTAGTACGGCTGTACTAGATTGTGCATGGTAGTTGATATTTGAGAGTTATAATAATAATATAATATAATAAGAAATGAATTACTATAGCTATTAATATAAAAATCCTGACAGTGGCAAAACGCAACAAAATAGATATAACCATTTCCAAAGTGAAACAATCCATTATTCATGACAAACTTGGTGATACACATATAAATCTGATCCTGTTATTATTTACAAAAACAAATTATTTAAATGATTTTAATTATTTATAAAAATCAATATGTTTGTATTATTGGTGTGCATTTAAACAAACCAACTGGAGCAAGGTCCACCATATATCTTTTGTGACAAACAAAATAACTTGCTTCAAAAATTTGACATGTAGCAGAATTGAGTTTGACTTATAGTACATTCGTATCTATCAAGGAATTTTGATACAATTCAAAGATGAAAATGTGTGCTAAGATAATGTGGTTAGTAGTGCTAGATGCATACTCAAATGTACTTTTAATCTAGAAATATATAAATCTGAGCATAAAAATAAAAACATATAAACATATAATCAGACATATATGATCTTTGAAGCATGTTGCCAGACGTTGTGTTTGCAAATGAGAGGACCACATATGGCTATATTTAATATATGCTATATTAAATATATGTAAGTGGGAAAAGTAAGTAAACCTTTCAGTTTCTGGATTGAATTACTTTTGACTGAGATTTTTGGCAACTGACTTGTACATCAGCTTTGACGCATTTTTGCTTATCCTCCATTGAGAAGATCTTCAGTTCAGGGACGTTGATGGATTTCACAAAAACAGCTTGATTAGTTAAAAAGACTAGTTTTATTCTCCTTTGTTCTTCAGATTCAAGATTCAAGATGTTATTCAAGATTTAACTCAATGAAAGAAGTTCAGGCCCAGATGCAACAAAGCTGTAATTTGGCAGCAGGGCTCTTTTTGCAATTCATTGCTATTCAGTGTTTTGCTGTTGTGGACTCATTGACATTATCATTAGCTAATGTGAGAGAGGTCTTTAGTTGTGTAGAAGTTATACTGGTGATGCACTGATGATTTGTCCCAATAACTGGGGAGACAGTGACGGCACGGAGTAGTAGCTGCCCAACCTGCAGTTTCCACAAGGAAGAATCCAAGCAAGCCAAAGATTAGCTCACAAAGAAATACCCCCACGGATGAGCACCTCAGCAGGATGGACCTAATGATGATGACTTTGGATAATGTATCATCGACTAAGTAGGTGGATGGAGCCTGAGCATGATTATTTCAAGCTTAGTAACTGAAAGATCTGGAGTTGAGGAGTCCAAGACCTTCAAGTCCACCTACACAAAGGACCATATGGCCCACAAGTTCCAGGGATGGAAAGAGCTGTGGATAACAAAAGTTCAAGGCAACAGCTGAGGAGAAGAAGCCCTCTCTGAGCTCCGTCATAGCTCATGACCCTGTGCAGAGAAGATCGAGAGAACCAGGAAGCAAGCCTCATTTTTATACTATTTAGCTTCACAAAGGGGCTTAGGTCAGAAGCGAAGGAGGCATCTTGATTGCTTCAAGGAGAGATATCATACTGCAACACTTGGAACAATCCAGACAGACAGCAGGAAGTAGGACTACAGACAGCCTGCTTCGATGGACCAGCCCCTCTAGTGGACCTCAGAACCTCAAAGCCTACCTGGAAAGAAGTCCAGGAGGTGGTAACAGCAGTTAAAGACAGTACTGCTCCAGGTCAAGTACCCTACAAAGAGCACAAGCATTGCTTAGGGCTCTTCTGAATGTTTTAGAAGATGCTGCAAGTGATTTGGAAAAGAGACAAGTAGAGGGAAAGATCTTCTTTTGCATCCTAGCCAGAAGTCTTCCTCCTGAAGAACATGTACATTGACTCATCACTACGGAAGGGTGGTATCCCCTGAGCGCCAGGGTCCTTGGAAAACACTGGAATACACATTAATCAGGGAGGCAAGAGAGGGTGATGATTGAGACCACTCTGCATCAACACATTCCCAAATTCAAAGACCTCATCCAGATTTACTATAGCAACAGCAGGAAGCATAACATTTGACTGGCACCAAAAAATACCAAAAGTAAATACTGGGCGAGCTGGACTGGGCACCATCCCAAAGCCACAGTAGGACAAATCTAGCGGCAAAGACAGATGTCACCTGGTCCTGGAGATGGTCAAAAAGGACATTGAGGACGTGAGGATGAGCAGGATGGTGAACATGTGGCATCAGCGGGCATGGATAAGGTGGGAAGGATCGCTGAAGAGACAGCAGGTAAAGTTCCAAGTTGCCAGAGATGTGCTACCCAGCCCATGCAACCTGCACAGCTGGGGCAAGAGTGATGGGCTAACTTGTTCAGTATGTCCAGGAAGGGTGACCTGGGGGATATTGGAATTTGCAGCATGACATAACTTGAATTTCAGTCAGAACTCGTGCATGTAATGATGCTGCAGAGGTTTTATTGAACAGAACTGTGCTTTATTAACAGCCAGCAACATACATGCACTGTGTCAAATTACAGTAAAGCATTTAGAAAACTTTTCTCCAGATAGAAATGCTCTTTTTAATGATTCAACATACACCACAGCAGTAAACACATTGGAGACAGTGACTTGTGGCAAGACCACACTGACGATGCCTTAGCACATTGCACTATTAACCCCCGATCTCACCCACCAATCCACATTAACTATTATTCAACACTAACAGTTAATAAAACTTAAACATCTCAGCAAAAACAGAGAAAAACTGTGCACAGGGAATTAGCAATGCACCCTCTTACTCCCGTCCTTGCACGCACTGCACAGCTCTGCTGTGGCACTCATTTATTACTGTAAAGCATTTAGTAGGCTTTCAACTGCATTCTACTACTGTATAAGACAGTAAATAAAGTAAATGTGTTAAAAAAGAAGAAAAAAGGGCCAACAACTTAACCACCAATTTCCGTAATTCGAGTATGACGTATTTATTTATTTATCTAGCACCTTTTACAACACGTTGTCACAAAGCAGCTTTACAAAATCTGGGTCCAAGCCACTAGTGAGCGAGCCAAGGGCAAAAGGAATAACTCCCTCAGTTGGAGGAAGAAACAAGACTCTGAAGGGAAACTACATACACTAGATACAGTAGCAATAAGAAGGAGAAAATAAAATACAGTGAACAAAAAAATGACTTTTGTGGGTCTAGAAAATGTTTCAGATCTTTGAGATCAGCTCCTGCAAAATGGGAACAAAACCAAAAGTGTTGCATTTATGTTTTTGTTCAGTGTAGAAATAAAAAAAATAATCACATTTTTTTAAAGTAAAATTGGTTAAGGTCTATAAGATTTTCGGATAGGAGGTGATCAGCAAGAGGAGCATGTGGAAGTGGTCTGTGGTAGACAAACTAGTCTGAAGATAAATGAACAGGAGTTTCCACTGATGGACAATCTGTTTGAGAGTGCAGGCCGGCTGAGCAAGTGGTATTAAAAAGTAATGAAACAGTTCCTAGTGTTGTGGTGTGGCATGCTGGATGATCTGGTCGGCAGTCCGAGCTGGCTGAAAGCTGAAGGATGAAAGGCAGTATCCTATTTTGCAAGTGGGCTTTAGTGACGTTGGTTAGGGTGAACAAATGGTCAGCAGCTCCTTTCAGTGAAGATAATTAGATAAAAGGACAGAAAACAGAATTAGTGGTGTTTCAGTTTGAGGGTATATATATATATATATATATGGAGTGTGAGACAGGACTCTTGATATAACAGCCTGGGATAGACACATCTCCTGTTCTTGAACCACTAATTGTGAATTTTCTACGTTTATAAGGGGGGACTTTTGTTTCCAGGGTCACAGGACTGGTCTGGGGTCACAGTCAAACCCTCAAGCCTTTTTGTTAAAGCATCTTTTTGGAGCTGTAGTATCATCTTTGTCTCCAACACAGCACAGTCCGCCTATCAGTGTTCTCTCTTCAATGCAACATAACTAAAAACAATCTCACACACACTCAAACTACACACACACACACATAACACACATATAGATTTCTAAAGAACATCAAGCATGCGTCACCTTAAACATGTCATCTATGCATCATGACTGTGGACACGCCCACTGAACACATTATATTAAAAGTTTACATCTACAGGTACTCAGACTTCTGACTTCCTCTTGGGAAAGTCTGAGTCACTCACTCTCTCTTTCTTTCTCTCTCTCTCACTAAGAGTTTAACTCTTTGCTGAGTCATTCTTTTCTATGGGATCCCACAAACAGGAGAATTTATGCCTTTCCACAAAACTGTAAACTGTAATTTTTCTCTCTTTAATCTTTTAAATCAGTTGGCGATTCTGACCTCTTCCTGAAAGGATTCGACACAATCACTGGAATTACATTTTAGTAGAGTCACATGACTCTGAACACACCCACTGAAGCACCCAGAACTGACCACTGACCACATTTACTTAAAACACACATACCCAAAATGTTCAGGGGATCAGATTCAAAACTCTCTGACAAAGTCTGGGTCACACTTTTCTTTCTCTATCTCTCTTTCTAACTGTAATTTTTCTCTCTGTTTAATACAATTTTTGAAATCGGTTGGTGGCCTGACCTCTTCCGGAAAGAATTTGACAGATAAGCAAAATTACAAACTTGAAACAGAGACACTAAAGAAGAGTAGCTAACACTAAGTCCCAGACACTATCAGGAAGGTTATTCCAGAGCTGGGGTGCTATGTAAGAAAAGGCTCTTCTGCTGTACTTTTCACAATTCTGGGAACGAATAAATAATACACACCTTGTGATCGAAGAGAACATGTAGCATCATGAGAAGAGATAAGTGCTCTAAGTTACTCAGGGGACAACCCCATGTAGGGCTTTATATGTTAATAATAAGATTTTGCAATCAATATGTAATTTAAAGCAAGTGTAATTTAGAAAGAATGAGGCAGATATTTTCTGCTTTGTCATTACAGCCTGAATTGTTTGTAGGGTGTTACAGTTGTCTAGTCTTAAAAAAGTAAAATAATAGTAATAATAAATGTATGAAAAAATGTTCTGCAGCACATTAACTTAATATTTCGAAGATGAAGAAAAGCAATTAGAGAAACATTGCCTATATGTCTGTCAAAAGACAGAGCCTTGTGTGATTCCATACTTTTCCTTTGTTCTTACAGATGATTTTACTCACAGATTGGAAGCAGTCACTCAAATATGAACTAAACCAATTGTTCTCAAACATGTTCTTTAGTCTATTTAGTTAAATAAAATGGTCTACAGTGTCTAATGCAGCACTAAGGTCAAGCAGGCGGTGTCAGCAGACGTTAAGAGATAATTTAATATCTTTACTATGATGAGGCCGGAAATTTGGATTGAAATGTTTCATAAATGTTATTTTTATGTAAGTGCATAGCTGATGTGCAATTACTCTTTCTATGATCTTTAAAAGTAGGTTGGTCTATAATTTGCTAGATTATATGAGTCAAGACTCGGTTTCTTAATCAGCGGCCTCATGACAGCACATTTTAAAAGCTTTTGGTACATACCCAAGGCTAAGTGATGAGTTTATTGTTGCTAAAATAGGCTTAATTATAACTGGTAATAACTGGTTGGGACTGAGTCAAGTGGTAGAACTAGTAGATTTTGAGAGTGAAATCATAATAAGTTTGGTTTGCTGGACTGGAAACAAGGATGCCAGTCTCTCTGATGTAACAATGTTTTAATCTATGGTTGAATCAGCTGAGACAGTAGATTTGGTTTGATTAAGGATGGTAACTGTGTTGCCACAAATGCAGTTGTGGCATATCAGACTGTATTGGCACAGGACTTTTATTTTGAAATAATAGTTCCAACGTGTGTTCTCATCACTGATGCAATTTCCTGTTCTTTATGGTAAGCAGTTGAGAAGCAAGCACGTTGCAATGTTTAATCCAGTTGCAAGTTGAAACCTTCAAGTAGCAATGACGTAAGTGAATTTGTGTTAGTACTTAGTACATGTGATGTATTTGACGCATTGTATAAGAATGAGGACAAGATAATCCAGTTTATTATTATCCAGTTTTCACCTGTATGTAAGGAAGAGACAACAGTAAAGATCAGTTTACGCTACACCTCTGTCATTATTGTACAGAGTTTAACTGGATGTTTAGTTGAGAGATGTGTCTGCTGTGTGTGCTAGTTTCAGTGTTTTATTGTAGTATCTTAGCCAAATGTAATGATTATAATTGTTTTGTCTCCATTTTTGTTCTTATTTTCTATACCTCTATCTTTAAACTGCGACTTTGATTGCCAAACCATAGAGCGAGTTTTTTTGCTTAAACCGTACACACTTTAAAGGGACCACAGTGTCTTATGTGGAGTGGAGAGTATTTCCGAAGCAATCAGTCAGAACATCCAGCTCTTCTGGACCTGACGGAGGCAGAGGCCTGTGACAGTGGCAGGGACCATCTCCAGTGCGGTACACTCACTGTGAGAGAAAGATTGTCTTTGTAAAGGGTGGAGAGAAGCCACAACCATAGCCATCACCCTCAGCCATCCTCTCTTCTAAATCAAACTGGGAACTGGGGTTTGGCTTAGGCAAGCTGCTCAAATTAACAGAATTCATAACACCAGCTTCTTTGAATACATTGCATTTATTCACCCTCAGCAGTTTGTGAGGATGTGTATGTGAGAACATGTATGACCCCACACACCCCCACCATGGACTGTTCTCCCTGCTGCCCCCTGGGAAGAGGTACCGCAGCATCTGTGCCAAAACTGCCAGACTCCTTAACAGCTTCTTCCCCCAAGCCATCAGGCTGCTGAACTCTCAAGGACTTTTATATTTTAGAACCTTATTCTCATCTACTATTTATTTTTTATATTATTGTTGGTTTACTGCCATTTTTGTTGCACTGTTAGAGCCGCTGTAAATGAAATTAAATTCTGTTGTACACTGTCAGGGAACACTTATGAATGACAATAAAGCCTAGTCTAAGTCTAAAATGATATAGTTAGCTAGTATTTCATTCATTAATAGTCATAAATTAGCACTTTAATATTTGCTTGCTACATTTTCATTGGTTTTCCTAGTTTTACTCTGAGCCATGTGTGGGGTGAGGAAAAAAATACAGTAAGTTATGTCTTTTCTAAAAGTGCAATGCTGCTTCCATGCTGCATCTGTGTCAGGCTGGTTATTCAGTGTAAAAGCTCTAACCTGTTAACACAGGCACATGAGTAGAAAAACATAAGACATTCAGGGTTGGTAACACTGCACTGGTGTAGCTTGTGTGAAACGGGTTTAGTTGTGTAATTAACATTATTAACAGGACTACACTTCTCATGACATCTTCACTTACTCAGCTGCCGTACTATGCTCAGAGCGTTCTGTACATTTTGAATATTAATTACAAATTACCTCCAATTCCGAGCCCATCAATTACTACGTTGAGCACTTTCCAGTAAGGGGATGTCTGTGCCACCAATTACACCATGAACACATGATTAAGACATGGTGCATTTATTCTTAACTATACATCATCAATCAACACAATAATCCAAACATACTGTTGATTCAGATAAATAGAGTTGTTGTTGTTGTTGATGTTGATTAAATAAAGAAAATGTCTTCACATTTGCATGTCATCTATTGAAAATATATTTTAGGGTTCTTTATAGGACCATTTGTTCTATGCCATATTTCCAAACCATCCTTTTAACACTTTTGTGGTTATGATCATAATGACAATGATAATAATGATACTGCATTTTTTTAATATATATATATATATATATGAGAGAGAGCAATCCAATTATATGCACAATATATATATAACACCTACATGAACATCTCTGACAATTATGTCCACTTAGATTGCAGCATTATTGTCACCAATCAAATGCCACTTTTTAAAAAATTATATATATTTCACATATGTTTTGCATATGCCTCCCACTAACAGGGTCAACAACGCTTCTACTGTGGTACACAATGAACTGTGTATTGCCTGCAAAGGCCTTTGATCACTATTGTTGTCTGCTGCTGAGCATGTTTTTGGATGACTGGGAGTCTAAGGGGCAAAAAGAGAATCTCTTCATAAGGCTGAGATTGTTGAAAAGGTGATCTATGTTTTCTTTAAAAAAGACAAGACAGAAAGACAATCGATGTTGAGATAAAGCAGTGCAGCTAGACAGTACCACAAGGAAACCAGCCACCTTCTGTTCACAAGGGCAAGGTTCTGATCACTAGGCAATTGCACCAAAAATGGGTTTTTGCTCACTACTTTGTGCCAAACTTCATGAGAAAGGCAATCAGGTCAAAAAGAACATTCAACAGATTCAGAGAATCTGTAGGTCAAAGCCTGGATCTGAATGTGCATGACCTTCAAGCCATCAGAGAAGTACTGTGATAAATAGTAGTTCAGAAGAGTACTGGGATTAAGAGTACATTTTAAAAAACATTGTCACTTTGCACAGTCAATTGCTGCATCAAGAAATACAACCTGAAACAAAGCTGTACATCAGTTCTACACAGAAGCACCGTCCACTTCTCTGTACAGGTGCTCATCTGCGAAGGACTGCAATACAGTGGAAACGTGTGCTGAGGTCAGATGGGTTTTTTTGTCTAATTCTGCCATTTAGATTGTTTTTTCAAAAAAAAGTCTCTGGTAATTTCTGCACAACAATATTTAAAGAACATCCCCCCTTAAATGTGTCGCTGGCATCAATAGAGCATTTATTTATGTAAATTTTATATATATATATAAACTATAATATATAAAAAGCAATTAGATTTTATTGTCTAGTCGATATGCAGTCTTTTTAAAGTTAAATAATGATGCTCTGTTTTTTTCTTCATT
Source organism: Lepidarchus adonis (assembly GCA_037576955.1). Lineage (NCBI taxonomy): Eukaryota > Metazoa > Chordata > Actinopteri > Characiformes > Lepidarchidae > Lepidarchus > Lepidarchus adonis. Next base: position 8,973,435 of record JBBIGC010000002.1, read on the forward strand.
TGTTTTTACACATCCAAACTGTTAAGGAAAGAATTGCTAACAAAGTATGTCACATTGAAGGTTGTTGTCTGGATTGGTCAGTGGGAAGGCTGATGATGCAAGTGTAACAACAGAAGCAGCCCAGTCTTTCAGTGCTGGCCTTTGTAAAGCTGAAGCATCCCCTGCTCTAATCAATCTGGCAATAGTGATCGAGGCAACAAAAACAGACAAGCGAGAGAAAACAAGCACACACACACACACACACACCTGCGCATAAACCTACCAGGTCACAATAGCAGCTCTACTTTAGAAGCAAACATTGGACACCAAACATGTCTTGGCTAATTGCCTTCATTTGTGATAAGGGCAAAATACTGTCTTATCCTCAACCATAATGGCCGTTTCCTACTATCGATCTTATAACTGGACTTTCCAGCTTTTCAGAGTGGACAAAGTGCACTGGGGGCAAAGAATCCAAGGCCAGTAAAACCCCTGTCCTCCGTCACTGTTCGGGAGAATGTGTCAGGGTTGGGAGAGATGGCATTTTCATTTTGAGCCCCTCAAAACTCATCTTTCACTTCTTTCCTATATTCCAATAACGCTGGACAATAGACTTCTTGAACTGGGTTGACCCACCACAACTAAGCTGAGAGAAAGAAGGGGTTAGGGAAAGACAGCGTGGTCCCAGGCTAGTATTGTACTTCGTTCTGACAGGAGGACAGTTGACCTCTGTTTTGCTTTGATAATGAGATTTTATTTTATATGTGGTTGTATGATTTGATCCTTGTTAATTGGGTCCATCTTTGATACACATAACAAAGAAAGGAAAGCAATTTCCTGCAGGGGAGTTTAAATACATTGTGACACTTTTCAAAGTGCAACATTTTGTTTTCAGCTGGGCAGCTCCTGTTCTGTTGATCCAGTGCAAAGAGAACCCAACAAATAATTATAACCAGAAAAATACATTTATTTTACAATGTCACTGGAGGTAAAGTGTAATGATCAGTGGAAATTGTTTAGTCATTGTTCAGTTGGGTCTTTCAAACCTATAGGATTGTTTTTTAATATGTAAGTGGCTGACATAACAGTATATTTTACACTTTCTTCAGCATATGCTTTAAGTTCCTACATATTCTTTATGAAATTCAGATCACACCCATGGTCTTAACAAAGCTAAGAAGATCATGTTAGACCAGTCACGTCCAGACAGGAGTCTATTTGACCTTCTGCCTTCAGGCAGGAGATATAGAAGCTTTACATGTCGGACAAACTGCCTAAGGGCCAGTTTTTATATTTTAAATTTTAAATTTGTGAAAGTTTCCCCATAGAGGGCTTAGCATTGAGGGCCAGAAGCTAATATTTTTTAGCATTTTTACTCTCATTACTACTATTTATTTACTATGACTATTCACATTACTATTTTACTTTTATTTATCGTATTTATTATAGCATATTTTAATATTTAAATGTTTCTTAACTGAAACTGAGAGAGATGCTCTAACAGTTTTGTTGTACAAGATAATATGTGTAATAACAAAAAAAGACTATTCTATTCTATCCGGCCCAGTGTTGACACATTCCATTTTATGAAGAGTCTCTTGAGTAAATCCTGTATTGTGCTTTTTATTATTGTCTTGCTGAAAAATGACCTTGAACTATTTTTTACTGGATTGTTCAGATGCTTTGTTGAGAAATTTTAGAAGGCAATATTTAAACAGTCTCCTTCATCCCACCCTTTACAGACATGCATGGTTCTTTGATGCACATTCATCTAACATTAAACTAAATGACTGTTTTCTCTTAATTAATCGAATGATTCTAAAACTGCTGATAATCAGTTTCTCCACAAAAATATAAATGCAACACTTTCTGTTTTGCTCCCATTTTGTATGAGCTGAAATGTCTACTACTTTCACATCAATTTGAGCATCTATGTGATTTTATATATATAAAAAAAAATCTGCATTACTATTACTACTAAACTTCATAATTTTGGTCCAACACCAAAAATAAATAAATAACTCCAGTGAAACATATAAAATATCAAATTGTAGGATGTGTTTCAAAAGATTTAAATAAACAAATATACAATTACTAACAAACACTAAACGAGGAACATAAAAAACAGAGATTTTCAGAGAACTACAGGTACAACAGAGATCCAACAGCCAGGTACTGACACATGGGTATAAAGACTAAGACTAAACACAAGACACCTGGTGAGGGGCGGAGACAAGATAATGAGGAACAACTGGGAAGAGAGTGCAAGACACATCTGTCTAAATCTGTATTAGTCATTTCTTCTCCTTTGCAGAGATAACCCATCCCACCTCACAAGTGTGACATATCAAGGTGCTGATTAGGGCATGAATATTACACAGATGTGCCTTAGACTGCCCACAATAAAAGACCACTCTGAAATGTATACAGTTCTTAATCAGGGAATCAGAAAACCAGTCAGAATCTGGTGTCACCATTTGCCTCATGTAGTGCAACACATCTCTGTCACATAGAGTTGATCAGGTTGTTGATTGTGGCCTGTGTAATGTTGGTCCACTCCTCTCAATATGTGTAAATTTGCTGAATATTGTCAGGAACTAGAACACGCTGTCGTATACGTTGATCCAGAGCATCTCAGACATGCTCAATGGATGACATGTCTGGTCAGTTTGCTGGCAATGAAGAACTGGGATGTTTTCAGCTTCCAGGAATTGTGTACAGATCCTTCAATATGGGGCTGTGCATCATCATGCTGCAACATAAGGTGATGGTCGTGTATGAATGGCACAACAATGGGCCACAGGATCTTTTCACAGTATCTCTGTGCTTTTTAAAATGCATCAATAAAATGTACCTGTGTTCCTTGTCCATAACATGCGTCCGACCCAACAATAACTCCACCTCCAACATGGGCCCCTCCATCCACAACGTTGACGTCAGCAAACCACTTACCCACACAATGCCACACACGCTGTCTGCCATCTGCCCTGAACAGTGAAAACCGGGACTCATCCATGTACAGGACACCTCTCCAACATGCCAGACGCCATCGAATGTGAGCATTTTCCACTCAAGTCAGTTACGAGAACAAACTGCAGTCAGTTCTAGACCCCGAAGAAGACAAGGAGCTGCAGATTAGCTTCTCTGAGACTGTCTCTGACAGTTTGTGCAGAAATTTTTTGGGTCTGCAAACTGATTATTGCTGCAGCGTTCGGGTGGCTGGTTTCAGGCAATCATGGAGGTGAACATGCTGGAGGTGGAGGTTCTGGGCTGGTGTGGTTACACGTGTTTTTTTGTGTTTGTAGAAAATGTTTCAGATCTTTGAGTTCAAAAGTGTTGTATTTATATTTTTGTTCAGTGTAGTTTATTGGGTTTTTAGTACCTGGTTGTCGGACCTCTGTTGTATCTGTAGTTCCCTGAAGTTCTGTTTTATTTATGTTATGTTCCTTGTTAAGTGTTTATTAGTAACTGCATATTTGTTTATTAAATCTTTTGAAACATCCTACAATTTGATTTTTTATATGTTTCACTAGTATTACTTATTACCTATTATTTATTTTTGGTGTTGGACTTTACCTATATTATACAGAATATGCTTTTTCTTCATAAAATCACAGGCTCAAATTGATGTAAAAGTAGTAGACATTCAGTAGTAGTGTTTATGTAAGGTGTTGTTAAAAAAAAAGTCTTAAAGCTAAATGTGCCCCCTCCTCACCAACATCACCACCACCCCCTCCAACTTCCTCCAGTGAAATTTGCAATCAGGACTACAAGGCTCACCCCAGGATCACTACTCTGCCAATCTCAATTATACTTGGCTTGATTGAAATGAATATTTAAGTGGCTGAATATAAATGAACAAAGGGCCACTTCAGTTTCCTGTTGCAGGATTTGCTGACTCTTGCCAGGGGCACACACTTTTAGAAGTCATTCTATCTCAAATGCTTTAGTAATCATTTAAATGTAGCATTAAAGTTTAGGGCAGTCAAATTAAGTAAAGATTTAAGTAACAATGGTTTAGGAGATGGTTATCAGAATGTTAAACTGGCTTAAAACAAGACTGTGTGGAAACATTTGATTCTCCAGTAATCTTGACAAGCAAAAAATAAAGATTCACAAATGGCAGTGCCCACAGATACTGTGTGTCAATGAGGTAAAGCTCTGCAGTATCTACTCTCAGGGGGAGGCTGATATTACAAAGACAGGAATTCCTGATCTTCAGTGATGGAGTGGTGTAGCTGGTTTCACAAAAGGGAGTACATTTACAGTGTTGAGTTGTTAGACCTCTCAGTGTCAGTGATGGACTGAGAATGGCTCACAATATCCTGCCAAAACTGACCACTAATGAAGGACTAGAAGATGGCCTACGCCAACACTCCCCAACCTTTTTTTGCACCACGGACCGGTTTAATGTCAGACGATATTTTCATGGACCGGCATTTAAGGTGTTGTGGATAAAAACAACAAAATAAAATGATACCACCAACACAAAAACTGTAGTATTTTGTAATTATAATAATAAACTTGGATCCACTGTGCAATTATGTAATTTTATAAGCAGCGTCTTTCTGACATGCACTAACAACTTTGAGAATAATGTCTTCCTCTGCCCCTCACGTGTTCTGGTCGCTATGATAAAAGTTCCTTTCAAAATAAGTTTGTAGTGCTGTTGTGGTGATTTCAGGGTTTTCTGCCATGACTTTCATCCAGAATACCGGCAAAGTTGATGTCTCAAACATACTTACAGTAGATGCTACAGGCTTAGATTGTATATAAAAAAAAAAGGTTACACTGGCCTACGCAACCTGTGCAGCATCAGATTAACTTTAAGAGCTTTAAGGTGGACTAACAGGTTAGAGATGTCTAAGTGTTACTGCTGTGCTGGGAATGATCTACCAATCAAAACTACTTGTTCACAGTAGTACTGTTGGGGTCAATGGGTCCAGTTATGAGTGCAGATACAAAGGAGATGTGCCTAATAAAGTGACACAGCAAACTCATTATGTGCATCACTACTACTGCTAAACTTTGCTGACTGACTCGACAAAACTATCAGTGCTTGGATACTTGCAACATTCCTGTACATTTCAATTCAATTGAAATTCAATATCAATTATTATTAATTATATAAGAGTCACGACTGTAGCCAGGCAAAACCAGCAGAGCATCTCCCATCATAACCTGCATGTTTCTTTCTTTTGAGAACCTCCTGAAGGTGGACAGATACTGATGGAAGAAGGATTACTGTGGGTTATACAATTTTGCATCGAAAAACACTTTCTTGTTCATTCACTAATTTTTGGTAAATTTCCATTTCAGCTGTGTTTGGCCTCAGTTGGTGTTTTGATTTATCATGCTGTTGTTGTCTCAAATAATCTTGAAAGATTTCAATATTCTTGGTCTTAAGTAAATTCATCAGCAGTTCCTGCAGAAGTTTATTACTTATTCAGATGGCAAGAAGGAAGTGAGGGGTTTTGCTTGTGAGATGCTTAATGCGCATTAAGAGATTAACAGAACAGAGGAGAGAATTTGTGTGGAAGAGGCTCTTTGCAGCACATTGATTATACAGTGGAATTAAGTTGGATTTCGGATCAGGATGAGACGAGCAGGATTTAGGTCTATATCCTTCACCATTACAGACACACCCTCAGTCCTCTGGGATTTGATCTGCCATTTACACTTGGGGAGTGAACAAAAGCATTTTGTGTGGCTGAACTATAATAAGGCTGAATTCACACAATGAATATTTAAGTGTGTGACTTTGAATGTTTGAGAATGAGTTTGGGGTGACATACAAGCCAAGCTGTTTTTGCAGCAAGTTTTGCACTGGGTCACAAGTGCATGAATGAGCAGTAAGCACTCATGACATGTCCGTGCTGTGGTATGACATCACCCATTGCAGCCATAAAAAAAAGAAATCTCTAATTTTTTGTTGCATTGTCCTTCACTAATTATTGAGGCTCTTGTTGTCGACAGTTATGTCTATAATGAAATGCAAATCTCATCGTTTGCAACTGTCTAGTGAGATGTCAATCCAAATCATAGCAATCCAAATATAATTTGCCACAAGCCAATGAATCCCAATCCACATAGTCAGACCAAACCAGGTCCTCGCAACTAATGTGAGATGAGATAAAATCTTATTAATTCATCTAATGGATATCTTTATTTAATTTACTAATATATTGTATGCAGTCTGCCACATACAGTATATACACACTCCGAGTTGAAGGCTCTGTGGAACAAGGCATAAATGTATTCATTTATTATTTGTTTAATTTATTCATTAACTGTGAAAATAAAGTACTTTACCGTATAATAAAATAATAAGATTGTTTGTCATTAACTAAGGAAACTATTCAATTTAAACATTCCAAATTACAATGATCTGTGTCTTTACAATGCTCTTCAATTTGAAATCTGAATTGTCCTCAGTGAAATCCTTAGTGGCCTATATGTTATATGATTAGTTCTGGGTCACAAATACCCCTCCAGCTTATTCCAAAGGTATAGGGCAGAGCCCCAACACTCCAGAGAACACATGTCCACAGCTCAACTGCCAAAATACTAAACATGAACAATGATGTCTTATCAGTTTCTATATGTTGTGAAAAAAGTACTGGTTTATTCAAAACTAGCAGGCGTTGCTCGGAAAGGATAGTACCCAGGGGACATTTGGAACTTAGAATTGATGGTAACAGCAGGATTTGTAGGTAAAGGAACAAAGCAGGTACGGTGACACTCATCCAGTTAAATGGAAAACTTAGTGTAAAAAGGACAATAGAAATTTTATTTCCGGAACGTGAAACTGATGGGGAACGGCTTACAGCACTTCTTTATAGACGACATTGGCAGTTTATCCTGTGGGGGTGTATATGTATGTGAGCACTTGCAGGGTTTGATAATGAGAAAATGACACAAAGGGTCAGAAGCAACCGGAAGTAGCACTACGACTTCAGGATCATGAGATGCACCTATGTACCAACTTTGGTCGCAATCCGTGCAGCCATATGGAAACACATAGCAAACAGACAAACATCCTCTT
>JBBIGC010000002.1:8984469-9006372 GCA_037576955.1 Lepidarchus adonis
ATCATGTATTATAACTCTTTTTAGAATTAATTTACACAATTTTGAATTTGATTGATATTTCAAGCCGATATTTAAAAAATTTAGTGCACTCTGAAAGAGCAGTGTTTAGGTGGTGTAAATTCACATTAATATAAGTTATATGTGGAGATGATGACTGATGATGGATGCATAGAGTAAGTAGCTAAAATTAATACATTCTGTTTTTTTTATTAAATATTTTAATAACATTTTATAATATCAGCAGATATTTACATGAAAAATATTGGGTGTTGTCATTGTCTCCCTACTTTATACCCCTCTAGCTGAAACTTGGCTATGGTGTCCTACCTCTGTAACTTGGTTAAAAGTTGTGGAACTCTCACCTAATGCCCTTTATTAGACTCCAACTGGACACCCCGATCCTTTCAGTGAGGTCAGGGACTGGCACTAGTTTTTAGAAAGAGCTAAGGGTTAAGGGTTGAACTTACTGAACCTTTCCTCTGCGCTCTTTAATAATACCCCCTAAGGCTACAGCCAATGTTTTTATCCAGGAGCTCTCTGATTTCCTTGTGTCAGTGATGTATAGGGCAGATAAGGGTTTGATCCTGGGTCATTTTAACACTCATGTTTCCTGCCCTTCTAAGCCCTTGGTCAATGATTTTACACAACCTCCAGAATCCTTTGGCCTTATTCAGTCGGTTCTTGGCCCTACTCATATACAGGGCCAAACATTTCATCTTGTTTTATCATCTGGACCTTTAGTTTCAAATAATGAAATTAAGAACGATGGTTTATCTGACAATAAAGTAATTGTTTTAAGAATTCTTAAAAAATTGTCCACAATTTTTTTTTGTCCACAATTTTTTAAGAATTCCATCAATTTGCCAGTTTTCTGAAGTTTATTTGGAAGTAAACAACTTAATTTTGGAATTTAGCCATTGAATCAGATTTTAAATAAAAAATAATAATAAATAAATACATCCATTCTTGATGCAATTAAATCTGCCAAATTTTGTCAGTTGAAATCAAATCCTAAACCATGGTTAAATTATTCTCTCAGAGCTTTAAGAACAGAATGTAAGAAAGCAGAGCATGGATGGGAATAAAATCGCATCATGATTTCATATGACATCTTGAAATCTAGTTTGGCTGTAAAGAATGCCAGGGTAGATTATTTTTCTGAAATGATTTAAGACATGAGTCATAAATATTTTCCAAACATTTTGACCAGTCTCCAAACATTCCATTCAAAAGAAGTGGGAGAATAATTGAATCAAGTTTTGACTATGTAACTGATGACAAAAAACAGTCTGGTTTTAGAGCTTTCCACAGTATGGAATCAACTTTGCTGAGGGCAGCCAATGATTTACTACTTGCAGGTGCCAATACCTGTGCAATTTTAGAACTGATTGTTACCTTTGACACTATAGATCACACTCTACTCACAGAGGATATTAAATAAAGTTTCAGTATCCAGGATGTTGCACCAAATTGGTTTGTTTCATATCTCAGACATAGAACCTAGTCAGTAAGTGATTATTTTTCGTCTGTAGCTAATGTTAGTTTTGGGATCCCTCAAGGGTCTATTTTAGGCCCTATTCTTTTTTTGATCTATATGTTATTCTCTCTATATATATGTATATGGTATTCTGCTTTGTTACATATTTTGGATGAATTCTATTTTTTCATTGTCATGCGGTAACAAAGTTAAAATTTTATCGAACCGTGGTTTGCATTTTCTTCAATTAAACTGAGATAAAAGAGAGATAATTCTATTCTGCTGATTACACAAACATTAGGTCCATTACCATTATATTAAATCATGTGTCATCCCAAGAGTTTGGGAGTACTGTTCAATTCTGATTTCAGATTTGACAAGCAAATTAACTGTGTGATCAGAGACGCTTTCTGTGGTCTTCATCTAGAATTAAAATAAAAGATATTGTTTGTATTGATGGAGTCCCCTTAGAATATCTGCAAATTACTCCACTGCAAACCAGCCCCCTGAACACTGTGGTTTTGATTGTCCCCTGTTCTTGCTAAAAAATATTAGGCAGCGATTTTGCAGTCATGATCCATGACTCTGAAATAGTTTACTTCCTGATACTAGGGCTTCTCTATCAAGATTTAAAATATATGTTTACTCCAGGGCTTTTTAGACATTTTGACACATTATTTTCATGACCCCTATTTCTTCTTGGCTTTATATCAAATTTGACCATATATATATTTTTCTCTTACCCTATTACCTTATTTAATTTAATTAAGTAGTTTGTTATTTATATATTGCAATACATATAATAGCAATATTATATACAGTATAATGCTTTTGTGTGCGCTTTATAAATAAATGTCTTTACTTATTTACATATTTACATACCTACCTCAGAATGTCGTTTCATATTGACAGTAAAACTTTACACAAATTATACAAGCTTTGTTGTGCATTATATATCATTATATTGTAAACCTTTTAAAAGTAAGCTGAATTCACTAATTAGAAGGGTTGCCTGGACAATGGGTGCACTTAAAGGCATGATTCAGAGTGATGGGTTATATAGTGTGTTTGGTTGTACATGTATTTACTTGCTTCTCTCAGCCTCGCCTTCTTCACTGAGCAGAGCCACTATCATTATGTAGGGCTGAGTGAGTTAGTGAGTTGTTTCCTCATCATGTGGAGTGTTCCATGCTCTTTTAGCTGAAGGTCATGGTTACTGAGGCAATCAGGGAGCTGACACATTGTTTTCATAGGTGAGTGCACTCTCAATGAAGACTGTAAAATGTGTTTGGACTGCTCCAGCCATGGGCCTGACAGGGCAGAGCTTTTTCACATACATGGTCTGATACAGACCCTTTCTACATGACACAATAATGTTCTACCAATGCCCTAGTGCAGTCATTTTAGAGGTTTAAGGCAAGTGAATTAATAAAAAAAATCAACTCCAGTTTATTAGATAAAAAACTATAACCAAAGCATCTTAGTAGTGTATCACTTCCCCAGGTTTTTGAACATTAATTATGTTCTAAGGCATGAACCTCAGGTCTAGTGACTTCCTAAAAGGAACGCATCAGTTGTGCCTTGTCTGAGGCGTATAGATTACATACCCATCATTCCAGCACTGTTACCCATGTTATTACTTTCAGTTCAAAAGTTTGGAATCATGCTTGTTTTTAATAATAATAAAATTGTTTAATTATGCATTATGCATTAAATAATATTGTTCATGCACTGATGTTATCTTCCCACTGGAACAAGTATCATAGTTACAGTGCCTTCAGAAAGCTCCACTACACCTATTTTTGGGCAGTTTCCTCCATTCTTCTTTGAAGAACCTCTCAAGCTCCATCAAATTTTCAGATCTCTCCAGACTGTGTAAAAATTGGGGCTCTGGCTGATGTTTGCAGAGTTGTCCTGAAGCCACTGCTTTGTTATCTTGGCTGTATGCTTAGGGACGTGGTCCTGTTGGAAGTATACTTCTTTACATTGCTGCATATATCTTTCCCTCAACCCTGACTAGTCTTCCAGGTCTTGCTGTGGAAAAACATTCCAAAATCATGATGCTGCCACCACCATGGTTGACTGTGTGGATGGTATTAGCCAGGTGATGACCAGTGCCTGGTTTCCTCTAGACATAACACCTGGCATTCAAGCCAAATTGTTCAATCTTTGTTTCTTCAGACCAGAAAATTCTGAGAGTCTTTCAGCTGCTTTTTGGGCTGTCATGTGCCTTTTACTGAAGATTGGCTTCCATTTGGCTACTCTGGTGGAGTGCTGCAGAAATTCTTGACCTTCTGGAAGATTCTCCTCTCTTTAAAGAGCAATGTTGGAGCCATCAAGTTCTTGGTCACCTCCATGATTAAGGCCCTTCTATCCTGATCGCTCAGAATAGATGGGCAGCCAGCTCTAGGAAGAGTCCTGGTGGTTCCAAACTTCTTCTATTTACGGATGATGGAGGTCACTGGGTTAATTGGGATCTTCAGTGCTGCAGCAATTTTTATATAGCCTTCCTCAGATCTGTGCCTTAATACAATCCTGTCTCTGAGGTCTTCAGACAATTCCTTGGACGTCATGGCTCAGAAATGCAGTGTTTACTATGAGACCTTTTATAGAAAGGTGTGTGCCTTTCCAAATCATGACCAATCAACTGAATTTACCACAGGTGGTCTGCAATCGAGTTGTAGAAACTTCTGAAGGATGATCAGTGGAAACATGATGCACCACTTTTGAGGGTCATGGCGAATGCTGAGAATACTTATGTAAATGTTTTATTTAGGGTTTTTTTTATTCTTTCCAGATGCTGTGTATACTTAGTAGCTAAATGTTTCTTTTAGTCAGGGAAACTATCAAATTGGGAGTGAAACAAATAACTACCTTAATGAAGTTTAAATTAAAGGCGATTGGGCTTGAGAGTGATCCTGACTGCTTACCAAAGACCCAGTGCTTCAGGGGGATGGTAGTAAATGTGGACAGGAATCAGGTTTACGGATGTTTACAGATTTCAATGCTGGAAAATGCACAAAGCAAAGCCTGAAGGCATACAAACCGAAATTTCAGGATTCTTGGCCACGTTAGAGACCACTGGTTCTTTGGTAAGTTCACTGTTGAGTCCAACTGCCTTTAATTTATGCAGATAATAATTTGTTTAACTCCCAGTTTAACAGTTTTCCCTGGTTTACTGAAGGCAGTTGTTTCTGCATGTTGCTATTGGTCTCTCTGTCCTAGACTATCAAGTCTACTTGTACAGTCAATCTCATAGAGAGATTGTTCCTATGTTTAGACATGTTTTATTTTTGTTTTTGGGGCTGTTGATCATATTTCATTAGTTTAAATGAAATCTCAAGGCAGATAACTATTAAACAATTTCAGTATATTATTTCTCCTTTCTCAATTATTGCTTTAAGAATTCTTGACATATTGAAAGAAACATAAAAACATAGAAATTATTATTGAGCAGAATAACAACCGTGAAGATGTATTCACATGCTGATTTTTTAGAGTAAGCCTCCTTCATTTTTTAAAAAAGTAAGTATGTTCATGTTTTAAATGAATGCTGGTATTTTCTTTTGTGTATGTCAGTGGATTAACAGTTGCATGTTAATAAGCCCCCACCCCTCATCCCCACCCACCCACCACCACCCAAAAGCTGTGACATTTATTTTTTACATACTGTGACATTCTCAATGTGACTGTTTTTTTTTAGTTTATTTTAGTTGACACAAAATCACTCCATCAAGTAAATATGTAGATCATTGTATTAAAATGTTACTGTTTATTTGGTGACATTTTTGAATATGTAATTACAATCAGCCTTTCTCGTTGTAGAATTCAGTTCCGAATATCAGTCATATGGGAATGGTTAAATTATACTTCACCATCTGTCACAAATTATACACCGTATATTACCATTGAATTGCTTTGTATTTTTTATTAGTATTATTTTTTTAAATGTCACTTAGATAACAGCTCATTAACTGAGACTGCATTATTCAAAAAAAGTTTTCCTTTTTAGTATTCAAAAGAAAGCCTTTGAGTTTGAAGCAGAACAATCTGAGTATATATATAAAGGATTAAAGAAGGCATTGTCATTCCAGTTCAAGAGATTTTAACTGCAAGATTGCATCTAGGCATGTATCTATTTATTTATTTATCTGTTTATGTATTGGGATCTGTGACTGATTCTATTTGCAAGTGCATGGCCTTGATAGAAAGTTAGTCTGTGCCACATCACAGTGAACAAAACCATCAAAATGAAGAACATTACACTAAGGGTGCTATATGTGCCACAAACCATTGATTTGGTCACTGAACATATTATCACAGCTTTCTGCAAAGAAAAAAAACAACAACAACAGCAGCATGCGCCACCATAATTACAAATGGTATCACGCAGTGGGCTAATTAATGAGTCTTCTCAGGAAGAGTCCACATTGCCAGTCTGTGCTGGTATTATTGTGACAATTAATTCAATGTTGTGTGACTGAAAAGCACTATTTGAAGATAAGAGCTTTTCTCATTGGGTTTTCAATGTCACCTTCATTCAAACTCAATCAGAACAGAATGGAGTTTCGGCTGAATGCCAGTGAAAAGAAAGTAGTACATTTAAAGTCTGTATTTTTAGTGTATTTTTGTTTGTTTTCCTGTTTTTGGTTGGTTGGTAGGTTGGTTGGTTGGTTTGTTGTTGTTTTATTTTTTACTTACTGCCTGGAAGCACGTCTGCTTGAAAATGGCAATTTGAATATATTCATCCTAAGAGATAGACGATAACTGAAATATGATTATGAAATACTGAACTATTCTGGTTCTCTCTATATATTTTTCCTTTTTCTATCTCACTTATTCTTTCATTTTCTGCTCCCCAGTGCAGTTCAAGATGCAAGAGTTTTTACTTTTGGTGTGATAACACAGAAAGACCCCTTTTCCTTTTCTGAAGAATCATTCATTGGATAAAACTATATTTGTACATTTTATATGGTATAGTGTATAACCATATATGCAGGGTAAACTATGTTTTAAGTTGGGACCAATTTTCTAGTTTGGGGCATTTTGTAACATGCAGTGAAGGAATGTTTTATATAACGTTTGCTTAATTAAACTTTTTAATCATCTGGGAATGGGAGATAGTAATTGTTCCAACAGTTTCTGTTCATTCCTGCTCAATACGAGACTTCAGCTGCTCAACAGCTTGTGGTCATTGGTGTCTAACTTGCCTCTTTATGAATCACCATACAATTGTACTGCTAGCAGACCAATCCAGCATAGACACTCTTTTAAGCCACACTATTATAGTGCATATTGCTGAAATAATGGAAGATTTATTATGTAAACCCCTTTTCCAGAAAAGCTGAATTACTTTCCAAAATGCTATAAAATGATTTTCCATAGTTTCACAGCCCAACTTATAGTAAATATACACACACATTTAGAATTTGATGACTGCAACACACTCTTCAAAAGTTTGGACAGAGTTAAAATAAGATTAAACAGTGCACAGAAATTCAAGTATCACTAGTTTGGAAAACTCCACATTAAGCAGGTGAGGTTATATAATTGGGTTTAAAAGTAACATCCACCAATCGTTTTGTAAGTGGTGATGGATGGGCTGGGATAAGCTGGGAATTGAATAAGCGGTTTTAATGATGAATGAATAAATGAACATCTACATTATATAATACAGAGACACTTCAGAGCATAAAGGTCAGAAACCGCTGTTGAATGGTAGTAAGCTTCAGGCCCTACAGCAGCACTGCCAGAAACTGTTATGCTGTTGTAACAAATATAGCCAACTGGGCTCTGGAGGACTTCAGAAAATCCTTATACATACATACATACTTGATACAGAACATGGACACATGAACAGATGGCCGGACTCTCTCTCCTTCAGGAGTTTTTGGTAGACAGCAGAATTCATGGTTCCATTTATCACAGCAAGTCTTCCAGGTTCTGAAGCAGCAAAACAGCCCCAGACCATGACACTTCCACCACCATGTTTTACTGTTGGTACGATGTTTTTTTTCTGAAATGTGCTGTTACTGTTACTTTTACGTCAGATGTAATGGGATACACACCTTCCAAAAAGTTCAACTTTTGTCTCATCAGTCCACAGAATATTTTCCAAAATGTCATTGGGATCAGCAAGATGTTTTCTGGCAATATTGAGATAAGCCTTAATGTTCTTTTTGCTCAGCAGTGGTTTTGGCACTCTGCCATGCAGACTATTTTCTTTTTCTTATGGTGGATGACCACTGACCTTAAGTGAGGCAAGTGAGGCCTGAAGTTCTTTGGATGTTGTTGTGGGGTCTTTTATGACTTCTTGGATGAGTCGTCACTACGATCTTGGGGTAATTTTGGTCAGCTGGCTACTCTTGGGAAGGTTCACCACTGTTCCATATTTTTGCCATTTGTGGATAATGGTTCACACTGCGGTTCACTGGAGTCCCAAAGCTTTAGAAATGGCTTTAAAACCTTTTCCAGACTGATAGATCTCAATTACTTTCTTTATCATTTGTTTCCGAATTTCTTTGGATCTCTGCATGATGTCTAGCTTTTGAGGATCTTTTGGTCTACTTCACTATGTTAGGCAGGTCTTATTTAAGTGATTTCTTGATTGAGAACAGGTGTGGCAGTAATCAGGTCTGGGTGGGGCTACAAATATTGAACTCAGGTGTGATGAACCACTGTTAAGTAACATTTTAACAGGAGGGGATCAGTTTTTCACATAGGGCCATGTAGGTTTGGATATTTTTTCTCCCCTAATAATAAAGTCCTTCACTTAAAAACTGCATTTTGAATTGACTTGCGTTTTCTTTGACTAATATTTACCTTTGTTTGATAATCTGAAACATTTAAGAGTGACAAACATGGGAAAAAAGAAATCAGGAAGGGGCAAACACTTTTTCACACCGCTATAATTACACTTGTGCTTGGAGACCTAGCTGTTTGAGCTCCACCCCATAATATTGCCCTTATTTTTATATCATCAACAGAAGACTAAGTGCCAATTTTTCTCCTACATTTTTTTTTTTTTTGAATGTGAGACAGCACAAAATGTCACACTGTCCATGAGGTGCTGACAGCAAATAATTGTGCTGTATGTGAGCGACACACATAAACAATAGGCTTCAACTGCACATTGTTCAACTAAAATAAATGAACAAATCTATCTGTCACTAACCAGAGAGAAGAAAAACAGTGCGAAAGAAGCAAGAAGCCCACACATTTGAGCTTATCTGACTTGCAATTGTGCTTCATCAAAGCTCACAAATCAGATTGACTCCAAAGCCAATGTCTGAATGTGAAATAAATGCAGAAATAAGTGGATATGCTTTTTGCGAAAATCTGCTCCAGAAAGCCACTGTTCCTCCGGCACTGAACATTTTCTTGTCAGTGTTCTTATGATTCTTTGAGAACATGAAGAAATAAAGGGGGCCTTAGCTCCTAGGGTAGCTTCCACAGAATGTGTGTTTGTCAGATAGAAAATGGTCTTTGAGTGATAGTGTGTGTCTTGGGGAGCCACAGTAAGGGTGAGTAATCGATTCTCAGCCATCTTTCTGGATGCACTAATAAGGCTCACTGGATTTCCCCTGATGCTGAGGAGCTCCACTTGTGTCTTTGCCATAGTTGTGGTTGCCTGATGTTTAGCTACATGAGAGACTTTATATTGGATAAAGACATTTCAGGGACTCATTATCATTTTTTGTTTGTTGTAGAAAGAACTCTTGGAATTTAAGATCCTGCTAAGTTGTTTGCCCATCGTTTTATTTAAAAAAACAAAGTTTTTTTACCCTATATCTGCTCTAAAAAGGCCATTTAAATAATCGTGCCTTCACCCTAAGAACATCTGTTAACACCAAACTATTGTAGTTGTAGTGTTTAGCAAAATGGTGATACAGCATGTAATGACATATACACAGACTGTAAAAAAGAGAGGGATCCTCAGAGGGATTTTGGCAGCAATCAAACCTCCATCACAAGCCAAACAAGAACGCTGGAAATGTAGGGAGGGCAAGCCAGTGCCTTAATGGCCATTGTAAGGGGAAATCAAAATGAAAATGAATATAAGGCAGACTTCCAATAAACCTGAAAGCCTGTTTCTATTGTTCCTGTTCTTCCTCCCTGTCATAGGGAATTGATGGAGTGCCATGCGGTCTAAAAATGGGGAAGTACTGCAGATAAGAGAATAATGCCGTGCCAGTGAAGTGAGGAGGGTTCGCTCTCTCGGGAATGCATCTAGGCAGACTCCAACACAGAGGAGGAAAAAGCAGCTTGGTCATTGCCCACTGAAT
Source organism: Lepidarchus adonis (assembly GCA_037576955.1). NCBI lineage: Eukaryota > Metazoa > Chordata > Actinopteri > Characiformes > Lepidarchidae > Lepidarchus > Lepidarchus adonis. Next base: position 8,994,232 of record JBBIGC010000002.1, read on the forward strand.
TAAATTCAGGCTCTTCTGGGACATCAGTTCATGTGTGGTGGAGATATTCTATTACATTCTGTTTTCGTCTGTAGTGAAAAAATTGCACATTAAATCAAGTTTATGCTTTTTCTTCATATTTCACTCCGACCTGAACTTGCCAATGTTCAGACCATCTTGGTCTCCTTTGAAATCCTGAGGCTGTGCACTGTAGCTAGTTCCTTAAAGAGCCACTTTAGTAAATGTGTTTAAAAAGCCAGAGAACCTTCAGCTAATGGAAAGGTTCATTACCAAATAATTTATTCGTATTTGAACCTTTTGCTTTATGTGGATTTTCTTCAAAAAGGTTCTTCAAACTCAGACAGGCTTTTATAAGAATGGTTCTGAAACAAACCTGCACTGCAACGTCCTCTAGGAACCAAGAAGGCTCTTCGGTGGCATCCCTCAAAGGATTCTTTCTGATTCCCATATTTTTCAGAAGAAAGAGCATGTGACATGACTGTTTTATTCTTTCTCTAAAATGCAAATGCACTTAGCCTCATTGTGCAATACCTGCTGGTTTTTAACTCAGCAGGACACAGTGAATTCTGAGAATGTGTTGTTGCTAATTAGTATGGCCTCATTTGCATTGAAGTAGAAAGTGAACTCTATTCTTAGGTGTTGTGTAGGTAAGCATTGCCATGACAAAACAGGCTGCATCTTTGCAATTTCACCTTAATTGGATGGAAACAAGAAAAAGCAATTATCAAGAAAACTAGGTTGAAATCCATTTTTGTGCTCAATGGGATGTTGGCAGACGCTTAATAAGTGGCAGGGAGGTTACAGCAGGTGCTTGGCTTCCTGAGGTACACCTGTGTATCTCATGCTTGCAGCATACAGGTGGCTCAAGCAAACAAGGGATTTTTCCCAAATTATGGAGAGATGCGGAGAGGCAGGCAGGGCCAGTATAATACCCAGCCTGTCTCATTATGCCCACTGTATGCTTCATTAGAAATGCCTGCTCTCTCACAGAGGGCCCAGTAAAGAACTTGAAGCATCTCAGCATTGCTTCAATCCATGCCAAAGCCGTCAGGGCCGTATAAACCCTGGCCGTTGGTAATGAGGTGCTGATAGAGAAGGCTGACCAAATAGTGGAGTGATTGCCATGACAGTTGGGGTAATGCGAGGGATGAGACCTCAGGATGACTGCCAGAAGCTCTGACAAACATGGTGCAGAATTTTGAGTGAAGGCAAACGGTTTGGATTATGTGTCTCTCCCTCGCTCTCGAGTCCTGTCTTACTTGTCATAACTGTCTTCCTGTCTGCCTTCATTCACGCTTTCCTTTTGAAGGCAACACTGCATTGGCTGACAACACCATTTTGAGGAAGACCTAAATGATGAGCAAGGACACTACGATCAAAAGGGATATAATTTCTGAGAACCAGAAAGCTGAGGACCACATGTAAAACTTCACTCCTGTCACTTCTAGCTAGACTCAGAGTTGGAGCAAATGAGTGTATTTTCAACACTGAGAACATTTTAGATCATCATGTCTCTGACTAGCCCCACTACAGGTATTGCATACATTGTTGGAACAAACAATTTAAAGTTGCAGGTTTTATTGTTCATTGTTTTCAGTTCATCAATCCCCATTTCCTAGGACGTTGTCCTAGGAATCAAAAATGCATCTGCACACACTGACCGATCACAAGGTCAGCACTGACAACCTGCTGAAGGCAGCGCTTGAGATCAGCATGAGCCTCACAGCTGATAAGTGAATCTCTGTCCATGGTGCTGAAGATCCTTGTGGCAGCCGGTCCTATAGATTAATTCTGTAGTGCTCCACAGGTACAGAGTCACAGTGTGGGACTTATTAACTGATAGCAGCAAAGATGGAAATATTGGGACGGGGGAGTGAATCAGGGCAGCTCAGAACTGTCACATAGTGGCTGGTTAGATGCAGGCAAGACCTAACAGTCCAAGAATTCTTAAATAAATAATTTCTTTAAACCGTTTTCTCAGTTTAAACAAATTACATTATTGAGGTAAAGCGCTAATGCTGAATGACTAGTGTGTGTTTGTGTGTGTGTGTGTGTGTGTGTGTGTACAGAATTCTCAGATATAGTTCAGAATGTATTGTTCTATAATGTTTTATATGTATACACTATGTGCACATCCCTTGCACTTTTGTAAATATTTGATTATATCTGTTCAAGGGACAACAGTAATAAATATGACACTGTGTACAGCTTGTATTACACTGTAAATTTGCTGTCCCATCAAAATAATTCCACACATACCCATTAATGTCTAAACCACTGGCAACTAAAGTGAGAACACCCCTAATTGTCTAAATTGTGCCCAAAGTGTCAAATTTTGTGTGGCCATCATTATTTTCCAGCACTGCCTTAACTCTCTTGAGCTTGGAGTTCAATAGAGCATCACAGGTTGCTATTGGAATCCTGTTCCACTCCTCCATGATGACATCACGGAGCTGGTGGATGTTAGACACCTTGCGTTCCTCCACCTTCCATTTGAGGATGCTCAATTGGATTTAGGTCTGGAGACATGGTTAGCCAGTCCAGTACCTTTACCCAAAATATTCTTCAGGTGTGATGTTGGAATACTTTCCTGCAGCCCAGTTCCCAATCTTCTTATAAAATAGGCCATCTTTATGTAGGGGAACAATTCTTTTTTTCTGATCCTCAGAGAGTTCTTTGCCGCAGTGTGCCATGTTGAACTTCCAGTGACCAATATGAGAGAGTATGAGAGCGATAACACCAAATTTAACACACCTGCTTTGCATTCACACCTGAGACAAAAAGCATGAATATACACTGACCTAAATCACTTATCGTTCTGCTGACATTTGTTCATAAGTCTAAGAGAACGTATTCTGTGCTCAAGCCTAACACTCAGGAGTGCTAAGCTACTGTTGCTTGGCTAATTTGTTAAGGGGAGGCTGTAATTTCACCACCATCAGACAATGCCTATGTCTCAAAGCTTGAAGTATGAGTCAGTCATAAAATCAAGCCTCTGTGAGGGTACTGCTCAACTGTAGCTATCTGATTAAATAGAGAAAATAATTATAGCCCTCTCGTAATGGGCAGTTAAATTGATTGAGCAGGCACAGCTTTTAAATCTAAAATAATTAAGCCCCAATTGTCAAAGAACAACTAACAAAACAGACATTTTCCAACGCGAGTGGGATGGAGAGGTTGCTGGGGAAGAGTAACTGCTTTTTTTCTTTTGAGGACATAACACAACTTGAACATTTGTTCATTTTGTGACCTTACCTTTTGAACAATGTAGAGAGGGTGGCCTTTAAGTCAATTATGTTTGTGTTCATAAACAGTCACCATTTGCACAACCTGAGACTCATTTGTATTATTTTTAATGATGCTTTCCATTGCAAAGGGTTTTTGAACATAAAAAAACAACTTTTCCCCAATTTATCAGCATGAACTAGAGAATCGCTGGGTAATTGACCTTCAATTATTTAGGAGATTTTCTACAAACTAAGGTCAGTTAAAATATGCAATAGCTTTCAGAGCAATTATCATGTTTTGTAATTTGATTGAAAGCAAGGAAAATGTCAGGGTTTTTTTTTTTCATTTTTGATGCAAGCAAATGACATGCTTTATTCACAGCACATGAATTTACATTAATATTCGTTGGGGGAAAATATTCACCGTGGTGCTTGAATATTTACCATGGTGAACCCTTTAAAATGTTATATAATTTTATAAGATTGTGACAAAACATTATCTGATGTAGTGAGACTCCACCTGAAGTGTTTCCTCACGTGAAACACTCGTTTCAGGACTTTCCACAACATTTGAAAAGGATTAAGTAGGATTCAGGTCAGGACTTTGACTTTTTCATTTCATAACATTGATTTTTTTTCTTCCTCAACCATTCTTTGGTTAAAAAAAAATGTGCGTTTAGGATCATTGGTTTATTTTTTTAAATGTTTCTTGCTGCATGATCCCAGATCTTATGACATTCTGTTCATGGACAGATGTATTTACATATTCCTTTAGAATTCGCTTGTATAGTTCAGATTTCATTGTTTCATTAATAAAGGAGTCACCAAGATCAGAACTCTCCCATCACCATGCAAAAAGTTGACTTTATCCATCCACAAAACATTCTTCTAGTATCATTCTGGTTTGTTCACATGATCTACTGTATATTAAACTGTAGATATGTTTTTTGAGAGCAGTTTCTTTCTCCTTTCAGTCTTTAATGCACACTGTTGTGGTTGAATTGTTTTTTTGTGATAGACTCATAAGCATTCAAATTAATCAATGTTAGAGAGACCTTGAGCTACTTAGATGTTAACCTGGTTACCTTTCAGTCTATTACAGGCCTTGCAGTTGGAGTTATTTATGGTCAACCACTTCTGGATAGGGTAACAACTGTCTTAAATTTTCTTCATTTGTACACAGTCTGTCTGACTGTTGATTGGTGGAGTCTTTTCCAGCTTCATGGAAATCAACATCTCTTTTCCTGAGGTTCCTCTTTGCTCAAGTCTTGCTGGAAGGCTTTGCTGGACCCTTATCTTTTAAATAAAACAGGTTCTCCCACTTACACCTGATTGCCATCCCATTGACTAAAACACCAGACTCTGATTTCACCTTCAAATTATACGATAATCCTAAGGATTGTGTTGAGGACTTGTTTGAACACAAGATGATTTTCACTTTCGTATAAAAATCTAGAACATTTTAAACTTTCATGCACCACTGTATGTCAATTTAATCAAATATCTTCACCAGATGGATGGATGGATGGATGAATAGATAGAATTAATGTACATCTTCCACTTTTCCAGTATAAGATTATGTATTATTAACCTATTAGTTTAGACAAAAAGCTTTAAAACAACATTAATTGTGCATTACCAGCAATACACTGTTATTTCATTTCAGATTAATAAAATATTCATTTTCCACGCAGACAGCAGCAGTGCTTTGTTTTCCTGGACTCACAGACACAGATGATTGTGACAGCTACTTATTATGTTTTTTTGTAATTATAGTTATTAAAGTGACAAATTGTTCTGTCATCCCACATTTTATTTCTTTATTGTAAATACCCATAGTTTACTGTGCATTATTACATTTTTAGTTATAAACATATGTATGGGCCTTATGTAAATGTTATATATATATTATAGGGTTTATGTTATTTCACCGTCATCGCTGAACACTTTTACATACATTATAATTTATTGCATTGCACGGCAGGACTAAGGCCGCCAGCAGAGAACGGTATTGGTTGGATGTACTATATGTAATGACTGAGTCAGAGGTGATGTTTTTCTTGACTAATGGAATGTAAAATGCTGCACTACAGTGTTTATTTTGCCACAACTGACTAAAAAATGTTTACTTTGCCTCTGGTGACTAATGTTCTTTCCTAACGGTGAGTCCTGAGCTATAATTTATCAGTTAATCAGGGAACACAAGATGCTGGATTTCCTGGGGCCATTATAAAGGATTAAGGATTACCTATGCCAGACATAAACAGCAATGTAATTCAATATTCAATGCATTTAAATAAAGTCTTTTATTTGCGAGCAGGATATTCAAAACATGGATTTTACTTGCCATGTTTCTGATGCCATATTTTTCATAAATAATTTGATTTCATAAATAGAGCTGGTGAAGGTGCTGCTGTTCAGGCCATGCCCACCACTGAGGAATATGATCTTGCCCCCCAGTGTCTCTCACAATAGGCATGTGAAAATGGGAATTTAATTAGAAGAGCTTAATGCTTCCTTTTATTAGGCCTGGAGGCTATCTGCCTCTGCATATTCATGATGCTGCTCTCCACTGTGGCAAGGACTAAAGAAAAGAACGGCAGGCTATGAGTGCTGCCTTCTTCTGCAAAGAGCCTTGTAAGGAAGTGCTGATCAGAACTGACAGCAAGTAAAGTAAAAGATAAACAGAAATGGGGTAGCTGGTCCTTAGTGCAGCTTCGCTTCAAAATGTATTTGGTGATAGTGCTCCCAAGGTTAATAAAGCAGCAGAGGGGAAGTCAACAGCATGACACAAGCCACCTGACACTAAGTGATCCAAAGGAAGCATTTAAAATGTTTTTTTTTCTTCTCTGAAGATTGTTTGAGACAACTAACAAGCAAACAGGCAAAAAGGGTGAGGAATCAAAAGCAAGGTCTATAACAGAGACCTGCCCCGAAGACCCCTCATTTAATAAAGTTCACAAGGCCGCAAAAGCTGGATCTTCACCGTATTAAATCATGTCTGCCCTTCTGGACAAAAGTAGACCCGAGCTTGTATTCATTTTTCAGTGTATGAGAGCCAATCTAGGATGAGGTCCGCTTCATTTATACTATGACTTTCCTGACAGAAACAGATCCAAGATCAGGACCTCTAATCTGAGCAGCTTTATATAAATACAAGTCCTAATATCAGAAGAAATGCAACACTGTGCAAAAATCTTAAGCAAGCCAAGAAAGGTGTTTATAACTGTTTTTGGCAGCAAAGATAGTATGTAGCATTAGAAAACACTCTGCCCCTGCCAACTGTCACACTAAAACATTTAATACACACAGACAAAAAAGAGGATAACCAATTTATTGAAGGGGAAAAATGTTTTTGCAAATGTCAGTGTACCTACAGTACCTGACGTAACTTCCTGACTGACGGCTGGTCACTCTGAAGGAAGGCCTATAATGATTCTTACTAAACAATATGGAAAGTAAAAGTATCACACCAACACACGAGCCTAGTAGTCAAGAGCGAAATGCACATTGTTGTTTTTTTTTAAAAGTGGGGGATTGTGGAAAACAAGTAAGTTATTTCCCCTTGAAAAAAAAAACCCGGCCACCAATGACTGTACAACAAGAGTGTGTGAATATCAGCTTATAATGTACAATGCCTGTAAAATGTTCTCATATCTTAAAAAACAAGTTTAAAAATAAACTATTCTCTGCTACCCTAACTCTGTATCAATTATTACTTATGAAATCATTTCCAAGCTCAAACTAAACAATCTAGTTCAGCGTTCCCCAACCTTTTTCGCGCCACAGACAGATTAAATGTCAGACAATATTTTTGTGGACCGGCATTTAAAGTGTTGCGGATAAAAACAACAAAATAAAATGATACGACCAACACAAAAACTGGTATTTTGTAAATATAATAATAAACGTGAATACACTGTGTAATTCTGTAACTTTAGCAGTGTCTTTCTAAAATGCATTAACAACGATCAGAGTAACGTCGTCCTCTGCCCCTCACGCGCTCTGGTTGCTATGATAACGCATAAAAGGTCCTATCAGAATAAGTTTTCAGTGCTGTTGTGGTGATCTCAGGGTTTTCTTCCATGACTTTCATCCAGAATACTAGCAAAATTAATGTCTCTAACATACTTGGATGCTACGACTTGAGACGTTAAAAAAAAAAATTCTTAATTCTTTGTATGGCCCCGGTACTGGCCCGCGGTCCGGTGGTTGGGGTCCACTGATCTAGTCCACAATTGTTGCTCAAAAAGACAGTTATAGTCAAATGCAATGAGATGACCCAGAAACAGTAAGACATGCCTTAGCTTAGGAGAAAGTTGTGAAAGTATCTGACTACATAAATACAATTTATGTATTACTACTATGTATGACTACATAACAAATGTCATTAGTTAGCATTAAGATTAGCTGGTTAGCTGTCTCACATTGTGGTGGTGAAGAGAGTATGTTTGGGCTAGAGTGAATCAGCCCCAGTTTAATAGAAAAAAAAAGGGGGGGAACGTTATGGTGACGCCCCCTTTTCTTTAAAAGAGACATAGGATTTAGTCTACAAAGTTGATGCACTGGTAACTGAGTGTTGTCTCTAGCAGCAAAATCTGCAACCAAAGCCTTGCTATGGCTTGAGTTTAGTCTCACATTACTATGATGAAATTTCATATTTTTTATTTCATATTTTGTAAGTGTGTGTAATATGTTCTGTATGTTCTCAAGAGCAAATATCAGAATCTGTGTGAAAACACAGTTTTAAGTTGGTTTATATAGAAACTTCTTACATTTATCTGATTTCTGAATGACACACATTATTTTAAGGCTTGGGGACAATCTTGGCCATTGTTTTGGTTAGCAGTTGTGTTTGCAACTCAGCCATGAATATTATATTTTTTTTCTGTACATACTTTTATTTTTCCATTGATGACATTTTTGTCCTGTCTCTTTTTAAATGATGGAATCAGGAATGATTGCCTTATCTGCTGCATGTTAGACTGTAAAAATTCACCACTGTTTCTTAATTTTTTATTTATTTTTGCCCTGGATAACCATTTCGTCCTTGATTTATTCCATCATTCAGTTTGACCTCCACATATAAATTTTCACACATGCACAGCATCAGGGTAGTAATGTACTCTGAGGTAGTAAAGAATACCTCAGAGGTGCCTGGGCTAGGACTTTACCTGTGACCTTCAATTTTTGTCGCAAATGTCCTAACCATCAGGCCACTACTGCACCCCTACTTTTTAAGAATAAAAGAAACCACAATTACTTTTTTGGTTGTTTATTCATAATTATTAGTTGATGATTTTGAGCAAATTAATGTGAATATTATGGACATACTTCCATGGCTTTTGTACCATGTTCTCATGTGCCTGACATTTGCACAGTAGTCCAGATTTATCCATTTTCTTTGCAGGGGCATGAGCAAAGGGTGAATCTAATACTCCTGCATATTAGTCATGCTTGCATGAGATATGAAACATGACTAAAGTTTCTCATTAAAATAAGATATCAGGTCAAACTATAGGCCATATCCGTAACAGAAATGTAAAGTACTTACCAGGAATTACAGGAAAGAATTGAAATACATAGAAGATCAGAAACTTCAGAAAGTCAGTGACCTTATCTTTTTTCCAATATTAATCAATATTAATTGTGTCAATGATGTGTGTCAGAATTGGAAAGGTTAATTTAGCTTCTGTCCTGTTCAATTTCTTGAAGAAATTAAGATGTAATTTTAACCATGATGGGCTGACAGTGTATTCAAATGTCATCTTGCTGTAATAACTTTATCCAAACAAAATGATCCTATTAACATAATTGATATACCAATTTAAATGGACGCCAGAGGGAAACGTCAGGTAGCTGACAGGTAGACACAGCTCTAAAAGATTTGAATAACTTTGTTAGATTCATCCTTAATCATGAGAGAACTACTCCAAGATGAGTGAGGGTCACCAGATTTCATCAGGACTGACTATAATAGTCCATGTAAGGGCAAATTAATTATAAAATTTGTCCTCTCAAGGCAGACTGAATCACAAGGGTTCATAAAAGTGCTTCATTTGCGTCTGACATTTTATATCTCATGACTGACCCCACATTTCCCCATTTACATTTTAAGCAAGCCACCAAATCATTCTGCTCCTTCAGGACACAATTCAGCTGCCCGTTTTTCAAGGTCTCATTAGTTACTATGGCAAAATATGTTGATGTGCTAGTGTGAGGCTTGATGAGACATGATATTTGGTCTGTTATAGAAAATGGATAGAAAATGGAAAGCGGTAAAGTTGTTAGTATGGATACAAAGTTCATGAATTTATAATTTGTTTATATGTTTTTGTTTTTGTTTTTTTAGCTCAAACTCAAACAGAAAATAGGAAAAAACTTTCATACAAACTCTGAGCACAGCAACTGACACCCCTGTATTAAGTACCTCACTTTGGTATCTTAACACCAATAACTGTTGCTTGATGGGACTGGAAAATACAAAGCAAATAATTTGAGATTACTCTTCATAATTCAGAAGTATGTGTGATTGCAGTGGCAGCCTATATTGTGCCTTGATCTGGCCATAAAACAGACCCACAACATCCCTTACGTCAGCTTATCACACAAACTGTGCACTGTCTACTAACTGTGCTCAGGGTCTAAAGTGCAATAAGATTTGTCAATAAGATTGCGGTTTGTGGAACAATGCCACAGATTAAGAGTATATTATATTCTGGTCGCTCACAAATGAAACATGCTCCTCGAATATCTTCAAACTAGTTTGTGGTCATTACCTCTAATTGTAGTTTTGACACAAAAACCTTCACAGATCTCTACATTTTCTGCTCTAACAAACTAATCTTTCAAGTTCACAGGAGCTCCAATTGTTTTCATATTCATTACCTGATTTATGAAGTTCAGCACACTTATGTTTTTTTAGTTTTGTTTTCCAGCTGGGAGGAATATATTATTCAGCAGGTGAACTTTCCTCTTTGTTCTTGAAGTTAATATGCAGGAGAAATGTGCAAGCATAAAGGTATGAGCAACTTTTACAAGCACCAGGTTGTGATGCCTAGACAACTGGAACAGCATCACTAAAACAGCAGATTCATGTGGGGTGTTCCTGGTTTCCAGCATTTAGTACAAAAAGTGGCTCAGGAGAAAAATGACTGAAATGTGTCAGAACACACATAAACGAGACTTTTGCATTATTAACAGGTGGTTTTAGTATTGGGGTGGGCGAATATTATGAAGGGGAACTACACAATATTAGGCAGCGTGGGAAATCAGTATGGGCATTCTGCTGTAGCAAAACTGCTAAAAACGGGAACGCTGGCCATGATGGAAAAGTGTACAAAAACACATCATGTGCCCATTTAATGTTTAGTTCATATGCTCACTCCAAAGAGACAAGTGTGTTCAGATAGAAAAAACATTTGGATGTCTTTGGGGCATAACTGACTCAACAGAGTTCATGGAAAGTGGAGAAATGCCTAATAAAGGGCGCACTCAATTTGCACTTTAGCTATATTTGTAAATGGCTAGAATATAAAAGCTTTCTCTCTATTATAGCAGTTTAGCCCAGAGCATGTTTTTGAGGGTGCCCACTTTTGTTCAGTTACTCAATTAGCCTCATTTGGAAAGCTATGACACATCATTTGCATTTTGGCCAAAAAATACAACCGCAGAGAGTGCACAACCTAAGGCTTGGTTAAATGTGCAAGCTTTTCAGTCATTTGCTAATACAGTATTTCCTTAGCAACATTCTGATAACTGATAATAGACAGATATTCCTGTTTTCTGATTTTGTACCTTGAAAAAAGCCACAGATTTGGTGGTGCCATTGTTGTTTTGAAGCGTACACTAAACAGTCATGATATTATGAGGAATTACAGGTAACGTGAATAATATTGATTCTACAGTTTTTTCAATGGCACCTGTCAGTGGGAGGGGATATATTACATAAGTTGATGTGCTGGACGAAAGAAAAATTCTTGAGGGTAAGCTTCTCTAAAACAGCAGGTCTTGTGCAGTGTTCTCGTTCCGCAGAACTTGGTACCTACCAAAAGTCATCCAAGGACGGACAACTGGTGAATAGGTAATAAGGTCAAGGGCACCTAGAAAGGTGTCAGAACACAGAGTCAGTGCTGGAGGGAGACTATATTAAGCAAGTGGTGTGTAAGCCTCTTAAAATGAGGAATGAAAGAATAAAACTGAAGGTTTCGTTTTAACATGGTCTTATAACTAAGCCATACAAAATGAGAGAGAGAAATCCATCGCAATATTTTTCCACTGTCCCCTACACAACAATCATTGAAATATGATGCAATACTATCTTTATACTATGCTACACCATGGAAAACGCTGTTAACTTTAATCACCTTTATTTTCATGGGTGTCATATAGATGATTTACAGATAAATTATACTATAATTTAAAAAAAAATTAGAATTAGAAAACTACAGTTTAATTAGAGATTAGAATAGGGCGTATATTTTGGTTGAGGTTTAGTTTATGCGTAAAGAGCTGACTGTTCACTTACGTTACTTAAACCCTATATGACCATTTCCATAAACCCACATATAGATTTGCAAAAGCAGATTCAAAGTGCGTATCACTTTGTAGATGCTCGGCTTGTCTTTATGTAGAAGTCCTGTAGCAATGTAAATTCACATGTTCACATGTGGCATGAAACATTGCTTTAATTATCAGACTGAGACAACAGTGTATCTACTGCAATTTTAAATTCATGTTATACAGTTATACATTTCAAAATCTGTCAACCACTTTCCTGATAACCTCAGTGACATGGCAGGCGGTGGAAATGTGCTGGAATATTAATGTATCTAATATTACCAAAAGATTCAGCACATGTTCTTTGGTCCAACCCAGGTGACATGAACAAATCCAGCAGACATACATTTACAGG
>JBBIGC010000002.1:9008657-9027591 GCA_037576955.1 Lepidarchus adonis
GTTTATCAGTACATTGCAGAAAATAATGAACTTTATCACAATATGCTAATTTTTTGAGAAGGACCTGTATATATATTGTAGTGAACTTGAGGAAACCAAGTCCACTCCGAGATACTGATTCGACACAAGGGTTGGATGCAAATTGGACAACGTCCAATATCCTTTATTCACAGAGCCTTTAAAAAGGCTAAAAGGAACCGTGCGCCCTCTTGCTTTTGGAGGAGCCCACACAACCTTGGTCAAGCTTGTCTGCTCAGTGAATCCGGCCCACTTTATCAGACTGGTTCTGCTTCACGTCGATGGTGGACACGGCTCCACTGAGCAGACAAGCTTAAATGTACACAATCACAACACAACACACATACATAACCCCAGAACATCTTCCGCACTAAACATAACCATTTAAACCCAACAATCCCAGAACCCCAACACATACAATCCCTCCATGATGCTCTGCGTGCCCGCAGCACAGATGCAGCCAATGAGGGCGCCATGCACACACAAACATGTCAAACACTGTCAAAAGCTTGTCAAATCAGTAACCTCACCATTCTTGTGGAAGAGCGAGCTCATTTTTAAAGTTGTCCCACAAACCACTGTTCCGATTGGGTCTTGTCCTAAACCAGAGAAGACGACTCAACATCCGAAACTCACTCTGACGCTTGTTCTTCATAATGGAGGGAAAGTAACGTCTATGTGAAAAGTCCTATAAGCATCCGATGCAAATCTAATATCCTGGACCTCACAGTCAAAATAGCTTAATGTTCACTGTCCACTTATTGAGAACATGTCTGTCTACAACATTTGCAAAGACATTTTACATCATCTGTTCAGTGGTAGATATTTAGATTTAATGATAAAAACATTTGTTTGATTGCATTTGTATACAGGCGGCATTTCTCAGTCCTTGTCCAGGTCCCTGCATTACACCATTAACTGGCCTTGTCTCTATTAATCCCTTATTGAATTTAATATTGACAAGGGTACTCCAGGACCAGGTCTGAGAATCACTCCCAGAAACCCTTGGTCCTTTCATCCAAGCTTCACCAGTGATATGCTAACAATGATAATATGGGCTTCACTTGGCTGGGGGTGGGGAGGGTGTCTGAAACAACACAGTATATACCCTGACACAGTCCCATTATACTCTGACAAGATTGTAAGAAGCACATTAAATCATCTTGGACAGGTTTTGATAACCTGTCAAGCTGGTCCCTTCGACAATGTGCCAGTTTGGGAAAGCTTTGAGCAGGCCTGGTGTCTGGGTGTAGTCATAATGTAAAAGAAAAATATAACCATTGGAAAAATGGGTGCATTTGTGTGTCAAAAGATTATGTAATACTGAGTTTTATAGGCAGAGTTCACAAGAAGTTGAAGTAGTGGTCACCAGGAGATTAAAGTATCTTGTTAATATGTTGAACTTTTTTGGAACAAGGGACTTAAATGCTAAATAATTTATATAGTGGATCTACATACTTCTACATTATTTGATCTGTGAAGGTTACTGGCCATCTAGAGCAGTGGTCTCCAACCACTGGGCCGTAGGGCGTGGAGCATTTTGAACCAACCTGCGGGCTGTTACCAGGCCGTCCCCAAAAAAATGTATGCTTTTTTAAAAAAAATTGAATATGATCTCAAATCGTATGATCTAAGTAAGTTTGAGACATCAACTTTGCGGCTATTCTGGATGAAAGTCATGGAGGGGGAGGGGGAGTTTGAGGGGCAGAGGAGGACGTTACTGTGATCATTGTTGCCGCATTTCAGAAAGACGCTGCTAATAAAGTTACATAATTACACAGTGGATTCATGTTTATTATTATATTTACAAAATACCACAGTTTCTGTGTTGGTCAAATCATTTTATTTTGTTGTTTTTATCCACGACACCTTAAATGCAGGTCCGTGAAAATATTGTCTGTATTGATGTTAAACCGGTCCGTGGCGCGAAAAAGGTTGGGGACCTCTGATCTAGAGCACAGGCCAATCTAAAGAACACAGCAGTCTGGATGTAGCAGCAGGCAAGGAATGGAAAAGCTAAAACTGGTTCAGTAGTTGTGATGTGCCCTAAAAAATACCCTTCTTTCAACTTTTCAAAGGCAGTTCTCCTGAGGTGTAGGACTTAGTGAGCCTTCTCCTGTGGATCTGATAGTGGTTGGTGTCTAGGAAGTACTCCTTCAGAGCATCTCTAATGTATTTGATAGAAGTAATCTACTCCTCTCCATGGGTTTTGAGCAGTAAACGATAGTGGCCTAACATCAGAAGCAAACTGATTTCTCATGCACTTTTGCTTTTTTTCACTTCAGCATCTACCAGGAGGTCCAGCTAATGAACTGTGCATTAGCACATTTAAATCACCACAGAATAAATGCATTTCTAGGGCAAACAACTTCAATCCTAAACAGTTTTCTCACTTTTAATTCTTATTTAATACTTTTTAATAGAATTAAACCTGTAAAATGTGGGATGCTCTATTGCTGAAACCCTTTACGTTAGATGGGGGTCATAATTTCTGGGTTTTATCTTATTATGTCTTTATTTTTCTGCTTTTTTTATGGATACTTTACTAAAATCAGCATTTTGTTTTTATTTTCGCACTTTTGTGTTATAACCTACAGTCCTGTGCTAAAGTCGTAGGCACCTGAGAAATGTATATGTAAGAGTTTGTTTGTGGTTAAATCAAGTGCTGCTTCTGAGAGAGCTTCAGACATCCATGAAATGGCTGGAGGCACTGAGGGTGAATCACCAAACCTGACATCTCCCTAAACATACCAACTACTTTTAACACACAAAACTAATTAAGACCAAAACTATTTTTACAATTTATTTTTTCTGCCTTTTTAAGTTGTTTGTTTGCATTTATTCTAATAATAAGTTAGAAAGAAACTCACTGCTGAGATAAATAGGAATAAACACTTTACACAATTGGCTTAGACTTTTGCACAGTACTGTATATTATTTCGATGCACATTCCTCCAAATCCTATTCATTGTGTCTAAACTGAATGCGCTTATTTTCACATTTTGTGTGTAAAGCTGTGGACACAAATAGATAACTTGGATTTCTAGATTAATCAGATTGTCTTAAAATACCTAATCTTAAAATCTCAAGATCAGCAAAACTTATCTGTCTATATTTAAAGTTAACTTACATTTCTTGTAAGTTAACAATGTACAATGTATTTAAATGTATCTTGTATGAGCAAGCTTGAACTATGTTTATCAAAATTACATGTAGTCAATGTAACTTGTTAGACGGAGTCTCATCATACATTTTTAATGTATTTAGTGCAGGAAGTAAAAATTAGGAAGGTTTTGAAGGTTTTAATAATACCAAACATTAACATAAAACAGCAGGTAAACAGAGTACAACATGAAACATTAGGGAAGACAGCAGAGATCTGACACAGGCTAAAAAGACACTAGGGCTTAAATAGCAGGACACAATGATGAACAGTTGTGTAAGTGAAGTTTTCTGTAAAATGTTTTATTCACTTTACTTAATAAAGCAGTAATTGGGAGTCATTTATTCACCAGCTATTATGATTTTGCTTAATACAAACATTAAAGGTACATCATAGTGACTTGCTAAAATAAAATGCTATTATCTTTGTTTTCTTATTTGTATAATACAGATGTATTTATACTTTGAATTTAATACAACTATGGTATTTAATTAAGGGTTCTAGTGAAATTTTCTAGCATTTTTATGATATTTATGTACTAAAAGCTAAAGTAGTTACCTGTTAAAAGATGTGAGCTGTAAAATAATACAAATCACAGTTACAGTATATTAATGTGGTCTCATTGCTTTTTATTACTTGCTATACAATTTAATAAAGATGAGAGAAAAACAGTTTTGGCATGATTGCTTTAGCTTAATACCTATTTGAGAAAATAATTCAATACTTTAATGGACTAAATCAGTCAGGGGACACAGAACAAACCTATCCTTCAAACTGCAGACCAGTAATGACGAGGATTTCCCAACGTTCAGTCAATATTGCAGGACATGAGGATATCAGATACGTTTCAGCCGACTCCACCCTTAGATTAGGTCTAACTTACACATTTTAAATAAGAATACAGAGCTGCATCACCCGAGTGAAAGAAGGTGTAGAGGACAGGTACAATTTACCTTGCGACAACAGAGAAATGTATTGTAACCTGGCTCTATCAGTTATTGCTGACATAAACATGTTTAAGGTGAGAGAGAGGAGAAAAAAAGAATTTCACTAACAAATAACTTTACAATTATACTTCACCACATAGCTCGGAGTCATGTCCTTCAGAATGCAAGCTCAGAGGAAATTGTTTGCTGCTGTGCTATTGTTGGGAAGGTAATTGTGTGTGTGGTCTTGGGGCTGTTAACAAAGTGATAAATGTGCCGAATCGCCTTTATTGTGCCGACCCAGGATGTGTGGGCTGACCCACTTTAGACACATGAAGGTGACAGAAGACCGAATGCTAAAGAGTGAAAGAAATTTCTTAGATCCAGGAAGCAGGTTATTCACAATACTTCTGTTTTATATTCAGAAATTAAATCTCTAATATTATTTTTTTCATTCTATAATAATAATAATAATAATAATAATAATAATAAGTTATATTTATATAGCGCCTTTCACAATCCCAAGGTCGCTTTCCAATGAAAACACACACATAGAGAGAAAAAATAATGATAATAATAATAATTTTAAAAGTATAATAATGACTAAATAATCAAAAGAAAATGTCAACCATTAAACAGAAAGATTTTTAGATCACATTTAAAGGAAGACAGGGAGCAGCAGTCACAGAGAGATTGTGGAAGACAGTTCCAGAGTTTGGGATCCAAGGTACTGAACGACCTGCCTCCTAGTGTGGAAAGTCTTGCACGAGGAACCAGAAGAAGATCTGAGAGAGCGTGCGGGATTGTAAACAGTTAGTAGCTCAGTAAGGTAGAGAGGAGCAAGGTTGCGGAGGGCTAACTCAATGTGACCCCACAGAGTAATGCTTTTAACATTACTGACTTCAAATATGAACATATGAACAAATTATGAATGTATCATTTTTATGCAATACTATTATCTATCATATTTTCCTTAGTTCCATTGACTTAACGAAGGGCAGTGGTAATTGAACGGTTAGGGAGTTGCCCACTGCCCACTGGGTCAAATGCAGAGGTTGCATTTTGTTGTGTTGTTGTGTGTTCACAATGACAAATGTTCACTTCAACTTAATTTTTTATGTTTCCTGGAAAGTGAATTTGGCCATGAGTTGGGTTTTTTTAAGTGACTGAAGGCCAGAAGTGGGTAATGTAGCCCAAGGGTTCTCCAATATTTTCACCTCAAGGCCCACAAGTTTACAACTATAAAGCAAAATGCCCCACAGGAAAACAAAACTCATTGCTTTTGGTTAACATGTTTTTTTTTCATTCATTTCACAAGTGCTGCTTCTGAATAGTACGGTGGCCCTGAAGTGCAAACCACAACAACAAATTGAGAATTATGAACACAAAAGCAGAATCACAACAACAAATTGAGAAACACAAACACAAAAGCAGAATCACAACAACAAATTGAGAAACACAAACACAAAAGCAGAATCGCAACCACAAAAGCAGAATCACAACAACAAATTGAGAAACACAAACACAAAAGCAGAATCACAACCACAAATTGAGAAACACAAACACAAAAGCAGAAACACAACAACAAATTGAGAAACACAAACACAAAAGCAGAAACACCACAACAAATTGAGAAACACAATTACATTAAAGAAACTGAAAGGGGAGGTACCAGTCAGCAAACAGGAGACATTTCTCATTGACCGCGCTGTTTATCTTTGGAACCGTTACTTTGCCGGATGCACATTTTTTCAAACATAGCTGTAAGCTGTAAGCACAAAAGTAGCTGTAAATGCCATGATTACATTTGAGCAGATCCAATATCACCTCGTATGTTTGTCCTGAATCAAAATATTCTCCAATAGCGACAGTTACGTTTTGGTCACTGCTAATGTTCATGTTTGAAAAACACGCTACAGGCAGAGAAACTTCCGGTTTCAAAGACGTCCAATGAGAAATGTCTCCTGCTGCTGACTGGTACCTCCCCTTTCAGTTTCTTTAATATAATTGTGTTTCTGCTTTTGCATTTGTGTTTCTCAATTTGTTGTTGTGTTTCTGCTTTTGTGTTTGTGTTTCTCAATTTGTTGTTGTGATTCTGGTTTTGTGTTTGCGTTTCTCAATTTGTTGTTGTGGTTTGCCTTTCAGGGTCACCGTAGAATAGAGCCTGAACAACAAATTTAAAAGTCTGACTATTAATTTGGGCAGAAACTAAAAGTTGTTTTCAGGGCAGACCTACACTAGGAGGTTATGGACATTTAATCTTGTAATCACTGAAAATAGAAGGTTCATATTTTGTACTTTGACAATGCCAATGTACCCCTTCAACATGGCACAACATGGTCTAAACAAAAGGGTAACGGTCACATTTGTTCCTTTTTAAAACCTAATGTTTGCATCCTCCATAACCAAAGCAACAGAAAAAAACATATTTTACTATAAACCTGACCAATGTTTATTCAAATCATGACAAAATGTCATCATCTGATTTTGTACAGCTAGAAAAAAATTAAGTACTACTTATAGTAAAAATGTCTTCCTTATTAATGGTTTTATGTTATTGTATTTTTGATTAACTTTTCACAGTTAAGTGAACCATGTACATGAAAAGTAACTTTGGTAAATAGGACATATGTAATGTACCAGTCTGATCTCTTGTATGGGCTTTCCCAGGCTTTTTTTGTGCTACTACCGTCATTGCAATTTCCATAAAAAATGTCTTTATTAGTCCTCTGCTGAAAAAAGCAAATGATTCGTCAGGATTTAAGAGGTTTTAGGACTACAGTATTGTGTGTGGCCTTTTTGCTGAGACATCAGAACAATGGAAGAGAACAGGTCTGTGTTTTGTTGTGAACATAGTAGGTTGGTATTTCAAAGAGGAACCATAAGAACTATACGTCATTTGCACACTTTCGAGTGTGTTCTTGACAAATCCTTGTATATGCAGACATGGTCATTACATTTTAAATGCCCAAGGTCTTTTTCTTTCACTCTGTAAGTAGGCATACTGAGCTTGAAAATATGCAAATTAGCTGTAGTGATTCAGCTGAATTGTACAATGGCCTCTTGTTGGCTCAAATGAAAGATACAGAATATAATGTCCAGCATAATTTTAAAGATATTTACAATGTCAGAGGTTTGTTTATCAAATAAATCCATAGATAAAATGTTTATATTGATATTTGAGGCTGCTGTATATTATTGAGCTGGCATGCTTGGACTTGCTTGTATAAAAGTGAATTAATGTTCTAATACTGAGGGAGAAAATGATGCCCTCTAATCAATGGCATATGGCAAATCATTAAACAAATTGCTTTTCTACCCTAACACATTTAAATCATTAACTAGCTATTTAACTGGAGTTAATATAAACTGGCCAATGCTGACTAATGAAAACAATAACTCATCATTATAATAATCCTGTAAAGATGGAACTGGACACACCCTCCCCCCTCAGCAATGTGTTGACCACAGTACCATGGTGTTGGCTACAGAACAGCCTTGTGAGAGCAAAAACAGTTATTTCTACTGAAATGAAAAGCAGATGGAAGCTGCTTGCTGGTCAGCTTCTCTCCACTGAAGTGTCATTCAAGATCCAGCTTTAGTGCTTGAACTCTAGCTTCAAATTCTGTTACAGCATTACTTGCTGTCTCAAAACAAAATAGAAGCTTTACAGGAGAAGGCAAAGCATTATTTACTTTTAATATAAGCTAATGTAAAAAATATTTTATTTTAATACATTTGAATATGATTACAATTGGTTTCACACAATGTAAATTATTGTGTATAAAAAATAAAAACAAGAAAAAGAGAGATTTTGTAGCAATGTCATAGAAAATTGTTGGTATATGAAATTTGTGGCAAACCTTTTTTAAGTTTGAGAGAATCTTCTTATACCTCTGAGCTTATGGAGTCGTATGTCCAACCAAGAATCATGTGTAAGTAATATCAGTCCAGAGTTTATTCCAGACCAGCTCATCTTTGAACATTTTTTCACTATACAGTCTAACCCTGTTAGCTTGCCCCCCCATTATCTCGCCAACCCCGCCTCTCGCCATGAGGAAAGATTTCCATCCATGTTATTTACCCGATTATGATAGCTCACCAACCCCGCCTCTCACCAAAGCCCCTGACCACTAGGGGCAAGCTAATGAGGTCTGTCTGTACATTTTTAACATGCATTCTGGGATCTCCACTGGTCCACCACTGTCTCTTACCCCATGATTTTCTTAAATGTATTAAATTGCATTGTGATAAATGAACACTGGGTCAGCACAGTGACCGTACAATGAGTCAAACAATGCAGAATTATTATATATATATTATATTATATATATATTATATACACCAGTCCATTCCAAGTTAGAATATTAGACCTAAAGTTGAAGCTACAAAATTAAAGTATGACACCAGGTTGTGTTCAGAGAGTGAAAGTAACAAAACATTAGAGAATTGTTGCAGAATGAGAGTGGAATGCTAAACCTTGCTCAGCCAGCAATAAGCTGTCTGATTCCCTCTCACTTTGCAAGAGACCTCAGGCTTCTTTGGCCTCAGATCTGCATAATTTGCAGCAGATGTAGCCTTGAGTATATTCTCATATGTTTGTGTCAGTAGAGAAAAACACCATCACCCTCTGTCCGCATGCCAAGCTTGCTGTAGGCAGATGCTCAGGTGAGAATTTCCTTCACCGCAAAAAGGTGAAACTAAAAGAACTAAAAGTAAGTAACCTGATGAACCCAGAACAGTCTGGAAGATAATTTGGTTGTGTAATTTCTTTTCATTTGTTATTTAAATGTTAAGGCCATCGTAAAACCAAATCTTTTTCATCATCTCTACTAAATCTGCCATAAAAAACTGCTAGTTATTTTGTTGAAGTGAGATCATTGCAATGTAACAAATCTAGTGTCTAGTTGTGACATATAACATAAAGAATGGAATATATTCATAATTTGAGAAGGTGGCCAAAAGCACGTTGTACTTGAACCTGTTGAACTACACCAAAACTATGTTCTACATTTATTGATGTGCTCCCTATTGTAGAAGTATTTATATAAGTGCTCCCACCTTCATCTGAGCATTTGCCCCTTTAAAAGTATCTGCATGGCCCTGGAAATTATTGCAACATTTTACTGCAAAACCTCAACATTAAAGCCATATATTGCAAGTGCACATATTCAGGGATTTCCCTAGACATATCTTTGATCTGATTGTTCATTGGCAGTGGTCAGCGTTGGATAAAGTGTGATGTGTCATGGTGCTTTGGCATGTAGGAAAAGAGACATAGACAGTCTGTCGTGCCATATGTCGCCTACATAGTAACGCTGTCTTCTTTTGATGTATGATCGAGTACAGCTTCATTATATCTAGAGCTGGGGGTGGAAAATGGAGATAATTATTTTGTAGCTTGCTAAATGTAGGCCAGCATCTCCAGCGACCATGTGTTGATCTGCTGTCCAGTCATAGGCACATGATCCTGCCAAGCGCTGCCTCAGATCAGTATTAATCAAGAGTTTTACAAAGCACATCAGCTATGGCAAGCCTTTTTAACATTAATAATAACTAATAATTCAATGCCTGTTCTTAAATGATAAATACACACTGTGCAATAAACACAAAGACCTGTTTGTTGGAAGAATGGACTAGGACGACACGTGCTGTGACGCTAAATGTAAAAATAGCATGGCTCCGGTGCCTTGGTGAGTCCAATCAATATTTCATTTGTCCACATCAAACTGCCTCCACATCTGAAAGCATGAGCATTTTGAATATGATTTGTTTCCCCCACGTTGCTATGGTCTTCGCCCATGTGCTGTGTGATTATGCAGAGTGTGGAGCGAGGATGATAACTCACTAACTCCCTGATCTCCTGTTGGCTCACTGCCTTAGCAGAGCCCTCACTGGTAATGGCCTTTCCCTATTTTAAACAAACCATGGGGGATGCATCTATTTTACATTAAGCCATTTGGCTTTGGAGAAGACTCGAGTGAAATAACATTTTAGGAAAACCAGTCCAATTCGAAGTCACAATTAAAGATACAGAACGAAGAGGCCAGTCGGGACGGGGATGATCCGTGTGAGGCCACGCATGCTCACTGTGGAATCAACTTTGTCAAAAAGGGTCAGTTATTTTTAAAGCAAGTTTAGTGAGTACAAAGTGTGGAGTGAAGAATGATTTGTAATAATATCTCTGGGAGGAATTCAGTGGTTTTGTATTAGAAAAACAGCTCAGTTCAATGAAGATCTGGCTTCTCGTTTATCCTCTCTACGTGTGTTTCTGTCCTGCCCCATGACCAATATTCAAAGACAAATAGCACCAGCCTGACTGTGGATTTTAGGGGCCAGAACTATTTCCATTTCATTTCAAGCTCCAGTGAATATGAAACAATGGTTGAACATTTTCACATATCTCCTGGGTCCTTTTTTCCTCACCCATTTGGATTTCTTTCCACAGAGACTGAGGAGCAATGAGGAGCCTCCTAGAGTGAGAGACAATTATTTAGAAAAGAGCCAGAATGTTTTGCACTCAGAGACGTGGTAATGACTTCAGAGAGTTCAGGACAGGTTTCAGGACTTTTGCTTTTCTCCTGTTCTTTTATTGCCTTATTAATAATGCAGGGGTGCAAAGATGTTTCATTAGTTAAAAGCTTCATTTTCTGATGCAAAAGCCAGAGTTTCTCTCTCATGCACATACACACAATGAGCTGCATGGTTAACAAGATGAACCGAAATTATTTATGTAATATCATGGTCATAGTTCAATGGTGAGTAGCCATACCTACTGAAGCGTTCAGTTTATAGGTGGATACGATTCTGTTTACTGACCTTTTTTATATCATGTGCTGCTTGGTGGGCATGAAGACATCAAGGCTTTGGTAACGACCAAATCTCAGAGATAAATAAACGCAGCCTAGTGAAGTACCATGGGCCGCATTTTGTCATTTGTTAGAGGCGAGGAGCTGGGAAAGCATCAGTAAGATGATATGTCTCTGGAGAGAGAGCCGCCTGAGGAAAGAGGGGGCTCTTAATCATCAGGGACCCAGTTCTGTGGCGTTTCTCTCTTTGCTGCCACACACTTCAGCACCACGCTGAAGTGAATAGAAGGCCATTTGCATAGTTGCAAATCCTTATAAAAAGGAGAAAAAATCACTTTTTCTTTTAAATGGGTCGAAAGCATCCTAAAACCTGAAGAAGTATTTACTGTGTTCTAATCTTCAGGTTATTTGTCTGCTGATGCGTTTCTCCCGACACTTTTAGAATGTTCCTGTTTTCAGACTTGGGCTTTATGTGCAGCATACAAATAGTGTTTTTGTCTGCATGGCTGATTGCAATCTTTTGTAATTGGTTGGGAGGGATGACTCGCTTAATGGAACTGGTCTGCACCACTTTATTTATTGCAGGCCAAGTTAGTCTATGCATAGAAGCCATGGAATGTTACTTATCATATAGAGCCTTTATAGCATCAAGGCTTTGAAATGATTCATTTGAGTCAGTATAATCAAAGCGCTTAATGCTCAGTTCTACGCATTTGTAAAGAAAATAAATAAAATAAATACAACAAATAATACAAAAAAATAAAGATAAAAAAAAAACAGTGTCCTTGAACAGATCCAGCCTTTATGTGAAATACTGCCTACAGAAATGTAAGGCATAGCTACAGACAAATATTGCTTTCATGGTTTATCTTTATGGACCCAGAATACTACAGTTTGACTGTACAACCCTACACTTCTGAGGAAAATGGACATCCATTGAAATTCACTTGATTCAAAAGCTTTAATTCTAAATCCTTCTTGGGCTATTAAGCCACGTGCTGGATGACAAATGTGCGTCAATGTCTTATTGTACATGACCCACTTGCATAATTGAGGATTTGAATCCAACTACACTATCCTTTAAAAAAAAAAAAAAACTCTTCAGGGCAGTAATGAGTGAGAAAATGTATCTTAGGTCTTACAGGGAGCATTAACATGGTCAATTTGAACAGACACTCCTGTGGGCTTTTAACACTGTGTTGAGAACTTTGGGGGTGGAAATAATCTGAGAAACACCAGCCAGTGGGATTAGACCACACAAGTACCGGTTGTGAAAGCCCAAGATATTTTCTGGCTAGAGGAGAAGAAAAAGCCTGAACAGTCAGGTAATGACCAGAAAGTATTCAGAATGGTAAAATTGACATTGTCACTCTCTGTCCACAAATATTTGATCTCAAATCAACTGTTCTAAAGCTACACTACTTTACAGAACAAAAATGTGTCGGTTAAAACCCTAAACTCTGCACCAGCACACTACAATTTTTCAGGCTGAGTGGGAATTTTACCCGTGTTCTATAAAGCTCATCCAACCTGGAGCTTTCAAGTGGTGCATTTGGCAGAAATATTGCCCCTTTTGTCAGGAGGTCATGAGTTTAATTCCCCAATGGTGCCACAGCCATCTGTGACTGAAAGTTTAAAAGTGCATAAGTGGCACTTTCTGAGTGAGAGGATACCTCTGACTGTGAATATCTATTTGTAACATAGCAAGCAGAACTAGCAGGTTAGTGTTCGCATCGACATTGAACTGTTCAATGGCATTTTGTTAGTGACAGTTGACTTGGCTTCCAATTTCTAGCCTATGCACTAACCTTCACCCCCTCAGCTTGATAAGACAATGTGCTATTGGTGGAAGTAGCTAGTGATGGTGGTTCTCCATGGCTAAACAGTTTAACTAGTTTAAATGTGTCACAGTGTTTATCTGAGCTTGTATTTCTCTGTATGAAAACAAGCTTATGACAATGTGACCAATGTCTAATGAAAACCTAAGTAGCATTTGTAATTGTTTTCTTCCTTAACACGGCTATTTAAACTATAAACACCATTGATTGAATCTGATTGAGGATGATCCTCCATCCAAGTGCTACCTACTTATTAGTGCTCCATTGGGGGTTCTGACCATTGTAATAGAAGCTAACAATAGATGCTGAGAAACAGATAGTGTGTAAATGTGAACTACAAAGTGAAACTATATGGTAAGTGGAGCTGATAAAATGTGTAGCAATGAGGTAGGTTTACCTAATAAACTGGCATGGTGTGACACTATAATCTGTTGATATGAACCTTCGCTGCTAAAAATTAAAGGAACACTTTGAAGACGCATCCAATCTCAATGGAATAAAAATCATGCTGGATATCTATACTGATTATGGACTGCGTAATGTGTTAGGAGTGAAAAGATGGCACATTGTTTGATGGAAATGAAAATGATTAACTTACAGGGGCTGAAGAAAAGACCCCAAAAGTAAAAGTGAAAAATTGCTGCAGTAGGCCAGTGCATTAAATAAATAATAAAAAATTATTTAAATTAAATAATAATAATAAAGTTAAAATGGTATTTAGTAGTTTGAATGGCCCCAACATGCATGTATGCATGCTTGACAGTGACTGGGCTTGCTCCTAATGAAATGATCAATGGTGTCCTCCCAGGGCATCACTGAGCTCCTGGACAGTCTAAGGCAGCGGTCCCCAACCTTTTTCGCATCACGGACTGGTTTAATGTCATACAATATTTTCGCGGACCATGATTTAAGGTGTTGTTGATAAAAACAACAAAATAAAATGATACGACCAACACAAAAACTGTGGTATTATGTAAATAAAATAATAACGTGAATCCACTATGTAATTATGTAACTTTATTAGCAGCGTCTTTCTGAAATGCGCTAACAACAATCAGAGTAACATTGTCCTCTGCCCCTCACACGCTCTGGTCGCCATGGTAACGCGTAAACGTTCCTTTCAGAATAAGTTTTCATTGCTGTTGTGGTGATCTCAGTGTTTTCTGCCATGACTTTCATCCAGAATACTGGCAAAGTCGATGTCTCTAACATACTTAGATGCTACGAATTGAGATTGTATTTAAAAAATTTTAAAAGTTTTAATTTTTTGTATGGCCTGATACCGGCCCATGGCCCGGTTTGGAATGCTCCACGGCCCAGTGGTTGGGGAACACTGGTCTAAGGTCCAACCTGGTAGATGGACCGAAACATAATGTCCCAAAGGTTTTCTATTGGATTCAGGTCAGGCGAGTATGAGGGTAGAAGGATTGATATGCTATCAATCCTTCACCTTCCAGGAACTGCCTCTCCCCACATGAGGCCGGCCATTGTTGTGAACCAGGAGGAACCCAGGACCCACTGCACCAGTTTTGGGTCTGTGAATGGGGGTCCAAGGATTTTATCCCAATACCTGATGTCAGTTGTGGTGCTATTGCCGCTGAGGTCTGTTCGTCCCTTCATGGCCTCCCCAGACCATCAGTGACCCACCACTAAACTGGTCATGCTGAACAATGTTACAGGCAACTTAACAATCTTCACAACTTCTCAAAGGCCATTTCAGAACTGTCACATACTCAGGGTGAACCTGCATTCGTCTGTGAAAAGCACAGGACACTATTGGTGGACCTGCAAATTATGTTATTTTTGGCATCCTGTTCATCCTTGCACAAAGGATCAGGTACCCGTCCTGCTGATGGTTCCAGCTCTACTAGAGCAACTAGCTGTCTCCTGGAATCTCCTCCATGCTCAGGAGACGTTCTGAATGATACCTGTTGATGTGCCATCCTGAAATGAGTTGGAATACCTGGGCAACCTCTGTAGGGTCCAGGTATCACCTCATGCTACCAGTAGTGACACTGACTCAAATGCAAAAACAGTCAGAACAGATGAGGAGGGGAAAATGTCAGTGGTCCTCACCTGAGCAACCATTCCTGTTTGGGGGAGTGTCATTAGTGCTCCTCTAGGGCACCTGTTGTTCATTTCATTAACACCAAAGCTGCTGGAGCTGTAATCTGCCGATCCTGTTTTAGTGGCTAACTAGTGATGTGCATCTTGTGATGTAATTTCTATATTTCTCTTCATTAAGTTGTCTGCAGATATTAGTCTCTGACAAAGATATTCATACCTCCTGAAGACTCTGAATCTGTTGAAAAGGAATTTAAGGGTTTCTTTACCGTAGTGAGCATTTTTCTGTCAACAGCACTGGAGGTCTTCCTTGGTCTACTAGTCCATTTGATATTACAGAGCTCACAAGTGCCTTTTTTTCTTACTAATATTCAGGCTGATTTTGGTCATCCTAAAGTTTGACCAATGGCTCTAATAATTTCATTCTTGTTTTTCAGCCTCATAATAGCTTCCTTGTCTTTCATTGACACAGCTTTTATCCATCATGTTGAACAATGGCAACTACAGACTCCAAATGACAGCAGCTAGTCTGGGTATATTATCCCTGCACTAATGAAGCAAGGAAACACACATGAGAAACCAATTGTCCCAAAATTATAGTAAAACCCTGAAAGGAGGAGGGCTTTGTGTAAAAAGTGTTGTCATGTTATCACTAACAATTATGCAAATATCTTTAGATTCAAATGCATTTCAATCACATCTGAATCTTTAAATCTCATTTTTTTAATTACACTGAGGATCAAATAAAATAAAAAAATCAAATAAAAATATGTCATTGTCCCAACCTTTTTGGAGGACACTGTATTTACATGTACATATCAGTAGCCAAGATCTGTTTACCAACCAGAGGCAACAGAAGATATTTCTATGAATTTGGGTTCAGTGCAGAGTAAAGCTGACCCAATAATTAAATGAAATTACATTATTTTTTAATAATGTCACAAATACATAAAGGACAGAATCAGAAAGAATTGAGAATCAATGAGAAACCTTCTAATTTAATTGTAACAAACTCAGTGTTGTAATGAAGTGCAATGGTTGTGACTCATAATAGACATAAGAATAGATAAGTTCTGTGTTATGAGAAAACACACACTAAACAGTGCGCAGGTTACTTTAGTTTCTATTTAAAGCAAACAACAAGTACCTTCTGGATAAATTTCCATCATGTAGCGCAAGGGAGTAGAGCTCCATATGCAAAACAAATATGTACAGAGCATCCTTCTTCCTTTGTAGTTCTGGGGAAATGCAGAGTCTCAGTGACGATAGTTGGAGTTGCTGTTGGGTATAGAACCAGGGGAGTTCAGAGAAGGTATGATGGATCAGGATTGCTTGTTTGCCAGGAAAAAAAAAACATGGTGATACAAAGTGTTCATGTGCGTAGTAGTGAAACATTTTTCAGACGGAAGTTTTTGGAACAGGTGGTGTCTCAAGTGGGAGCATTTGGCAGAACCCAAAATATCAGTCGATATTCTGTTTTGTCCTGTAAAACAAACATCCAACCCTCATTGCTAGTGTTCTTGCATCACATCACATAGTCGTAAACCTGGTATGTGGTAAGGTCTATAAAAATCATATTACATACAAACATTACTTTTTTGTTTGAATGTCATTTGAAAGTCCAGCCATAGGTACAGTACAGCAGGGGAGATGAATGCGCCCATCTGCTGCGCTTGTGCTTGTGCAGTCTGATGGGTACAAACCAGCTGTGCTGCATTGTGTTCAGGAGGCAATTGTAAATTCATTTTCAAGTTGAATAATCTAAACTTTTCACAGTGGCTTCTTCAATAACTGTTTATCCAAGTGACATTCGGGTTCTGCCGATAAAAGAACACAACATTAGATCTCTAATTTGGGTTCCTCAAATTAAAGTGAGAATCCATTCATAATTTTTGTCCATTCGCCATGTCAAATAATAAAATGGAGATACTTGCTTTTAATCTGACAGTGACATGTTCCCGCCTCAGTGCACTCAAGCATCACTCCATGGTTCATTAGACCTACGAGCAAACTGAAGGATTGTAATGAGGGTTCATCAGATGGGAGAAGTAAAGAGAAAAATGTACATATCTTTAATTAATAATTATATAACCATTAATGAGGCAACTATTTTGTTACTGTCAGATTAAAATAACATGTTATGTGTTTGTTTGTTTATTTATTTATTCATGAATAATTATGTTCTGTTTTCGAAGTTGTATAAACGTGATGAATGGAACAATAGAAGTAGTCCATTTCTTGTTCTTTCTCTCATCAATGAAGCAGGAGATTTTGTTGTGGCAACCTGCGTCAGTCTATGAGTCTAAAATACAGTAGTTTACTGCATTTGTACGTATATTTTCAATGACGTAATTTGTCTTCGTAAACACTGACACTCACTGGTGTGATCTTTCACATTCAGGACAATTCATTATCTGCCATTATCCTGTGGTGGACGGTGTAACCTTGCTCTTCTGTGGTTTGAGACAACTGAAGGGTGGAAACAAAATGACACACTTGCACCTTGCTCCATCAGTCAAATGGGCAAATGTAAAAGCTGGCACACTTTGACCACAAAGTGTCAGCCTCAATAAATGTCCCTGCTCCCATTTCTGTACAAAATAAACAATAGCTTTCCATTAAAGGATAGACCATAGAGATCTGGGCCACAGCTTGGCAGGTTAGGACTGAGAGCTGAAGAAGACTAACCTCACACATTTGTGCCAGCACTGAAGCCTGTCATACAGTATTGTGATGGAGCTGGGGATTGGTTGGATTGGGGATTTTCATACAGACAGTGACTGTGGGGTTCTGGGTTGTGTTGTGGGTTATTGTGTTTGTTGTGTGTGTGTTTATTGTTGGGAATGTGTTTATTCATGTTGTGGGACTCATTTGAGGTGGTTTTTGGGTTATTTTATGTGGTTTTTGGCAGCGGATGGCTGAGCTACCATGTCCGTGTGTGGTATATCTCAGTAGCTCAGCCATCCATTCACATACTAGAATGTGGGCATCTTTTATAATGCTTTTTGGTGTACTCCCTAAAGACGGACGCCATTTTTTTCCCCTAGCTCTTTTAAGAGCTGCAGAGGCAGAAATAAACCGCTGCGGCTTGCCGTGTTCAAGAGTTCCACCTTGCTATCATTTTAAATTAATTACAGTTTGTTATGATACTTCAGTATAGTTTTGAACTTATTTTGGGTATAATTGGAAGTAAATACTTATTATTTTATTTAATTCTAAATGTAACAAGCACAAATGTATTTAAATTTACCCTACGTGTCCTAGGAAACACAATTTCGAATTAGAACGTTCAAATTACTTGCAATATAATCATACCAAGGATTTAATAATAAGCGATTTTCAATTTCTAAATACATTTTTCTATTTATTTATTTATTTATTTATTTATTTATTTATTTATTTAATACTGCGTTCACATTGCTAGATTAGTATTATATGTTTTTTCTAAGGTTGGTAACGTAGAGGTTTACCACTAATTAAAAATTGATTGGAACTTGAAAACATGCTGCTTTCACAATTAATAACCCAGTTGCACTTTAATCAAATCAATACACTTCAGGACAGCTGAATGTTATCACCCCAGGGCGTAGCATCTAGTAAGCTGCAGAGATGTTGTTTTGCATCTCTCATTCTTAAGTTAGTTTAGGTTGTATCATTGCAGCTTCTGCTAAAAACATATGTTATTTATGTATGCATGTATGTATCTTTCTTTCTTTCTTTCTTTCTTGAATAATTTTAATTGCTAATATAGTTAACACTTTATTGGTATCAGAGGGGAAGGTTTAATATTTATACACTACTTAGGGATATTGTTAGAGACTTGGTGGATGTACAGTAATGGTCTCATTGTGTACAGGTGCCTTACAGTATATTGGGGCCAATACCAAAAGACAACCTTTATCAATGCAGCATCAATTTCAACATTCTGTGGGAATAAAAAGCTGTTATTGTCAGTAAGTCATTCCAAGTTTATCATTCAAACAGCCATGAATACACAACGTCACGTCAGGTGACGAGCAGCATCACCTGGTCATTGCATCTTCGGGTCGGTGGCAGGAAGTCAGATGTTGCTTGTGAACTTGGTGTGTCTCAAAGTGTCATCAGCAGACTTGCATC
>JBBIGC010000002.1:9059078-9072848 GCA_037576955.1 Lepidarchus adonis
TAGATAGATAGATAGATAGATAGATAGATAGATAGATAGATAGATAGATGGATAGATGGATAGATAGATAGATAGATTGATTTATTTTTATGCCGCTTTACTATATTATTGAAATTATGGCACTATTGAGTAATGTAACCACTTTATTAAAATTAAGTTATAGTTACTAACATTTCAAAATGGCTCATTACTTGTTACTTTTGTCTTGCATGAAAATATTCATTCATAACAGCATTGTCAAAATTGAGAAAAAGGTTAAATTATTTTTACTAAAGAAACAACTTGCAAGCTGACTAACAACTTTATCTCAAGGTTCCACAATATTGCCATTCACTCATCAAAATCTGTATTTACAAACGGGGACTTTGAGATTGCTTGGCATGCAAATCCCTCTATCTGCAGCAGAGTTGGAATTGACTGCACCCTGACAAAAAAAGTACAACTCCATTCTTCAGATACATACTATACCCTCCGGGTTTGGATTTTTGTGGAGGAGGATTCATACTACAGCAGGATAATGACTCAAATCACAACTCAAAGTTTTGCTACAACTACTCGAAGACCAAAGAAGATCAAGAACTACTGACTTTCCTTCATAGTCATCTGACCTATTCTTCATTGAGCATTTATGTGAGCACTTGAAGACAGAGACACAGAGACATATATATACATAACTCCACATGTGTTCATTCATAGTTTTGATGCCTTCAGTGAGAAACTACATCTGGTCATGAAAATAAAGAAAATACATTGAATGAGAAGGTGTGTCCAAACTTTTGACCTGTACTATATTTATTTTTTTATATTTTGTAATGTGCTTGAGGCAGGAGAGTTTAAAGATCTGATCTACTTTGACCAGGACCTAAGTGTGATGACTCATTGATGCATTGTGGGCAGTGGACACTGGTACGATCACAAAGAGGAACACACTGCACCACAGTCAGATGTTTAGCTGCATGAGGAAAACCTACTCAATACTAGGAAGGGGGTGTCAATGTTATGGTTGGTTGGAGTTTTATCATTTCACTGCAGTATGTTGAGCTGTCTTTAACTGTATTAGACCATTATTAGACACTGCAACACTGCATTTTCATTTTAATTACTGACACCCGACTTGAAACCTTGTGTTTCAATCTGACACATTTGTTTCTTTAAAATCTGCAAAGCTTTAAAAATGAGCCTCTCAAGTACTTGACTTAAGATGAGCAACTACAATTAAGCTACTTCTCCAACATTTGCAACACAAGAAGAAATTAACAGAGAACACGACTTCACACACTTCGTGTGTTGTTTCAGTCAATTTGTTAAAGGACCAAATCAGGCTCATTCTTCTGTTCCCTTTTGGTATTAAAGACAATTTTCTGTCAGGCCCAATACCCTGTATCTCTAGCATCTGTCATATCTTACAAATATATCTTGGTATCACACATTATTTATGGTTGAGTTAATACGGTTAAATAAAAAACCCAAATAAACACCATAGCTACTGTTTTTTTAAAGAATACTGTAAAAGTCTGTTTGGAATGAATTCTTTTGTTCCCTTCTCTTCATCCAATGCCAACGGGAACCTTAGTAAACACGATTCCAGAACAAATCAGATTTCCAGTACTGAAATTTACAATGTTTTTAATATGTATGTATTTTAAATTGTTCTTTTAATATAGTCTAAAGCACTCAACAAATGAAATTGTGTAATGCACACAAAGTAATATAAAAATACTTGCTGACAGGGCCAGTGGCTAAAAATCAATATTTTTATATGCTACCAATGCCAGTACTCTTGTATTGGATGAAATGTCTCCCATAAATATGCCCTGAATTTCATCATTTACTTTATTTGTGGTAAGAGCACATGACAGAATACAGGTTGGATGAGAGTTTAGCCTGTAGTGATTGCATTGGATAGAGACTGCATTTCCCATACAGCCGTACACCATGCGTGCTGCTGTGGCACTAAACCAGAGCCACTGAGCCAGATTAAAGGGGAACTGTCCCAGCTGCCACCTGGCATACAGCGAGGGCTGAGGGCCTGATGCTGGAATGTTCTAGGAAACCCACACAGCAGAGTAATTCATCCTCACATCCACGATCAGAAGAAAAGGCCCAAAGCATAAAAAGAAACCTGCTCCCTTTTTTAATTACCCAATGCAATTAATTAGAGCCTTCAGTATGTAATCCTATTCATCCACATTCAGTCTCTTTTGATAGATCCACTGACTGATTTACATGCATTTCACATTCTTTTTCACTTTGGAGCACATCAGTAACACATAGTCTAGCTGTACAGGGTGCCAGGGGAAAGGGGGATGGGGAGTTGAGATTGCTAGGAAGCTAGCTCCAAATTATTGTCTAAGAGCTAATCTTTTTAGGTACTTATATACAGCCTCACCATCTCCAGGATGGAAGCTATTGTCTCCGCTATTGTCTCATTCTAAATATACACTGATCAGCCATAACAGAAACACCACTGCCAGATGAATAACATTACTGTTTAGTTGTTTCATTACAGTGGCACCTGTCGGCATGGTGGGATTTATTAGTGAATAGTTAGTTTTTGTAGGTAAAGTTCTAGATGAAACGAGGTCACGTAGTGTCACGGGCAAGTCTTGGAGTGTTCTAGGTAGTTAGCACCTACCAAAATTGTTTCAAAGCTGAACCAGCAGCAGGGTCAAGGGCACCCAAGGCTCACTGATGCATGAGAGAAGGTTAGCCTGTCTGGTCTGATCCGATAGAGGTGCTCCTGTTGCACAGAATCTTAATCTTGACTTTGATAGTAAGGGGTCTGAACACACAGTCAATAATAGGCAGGTGGTTATAATGTTATGGCTGATTGAGGTATAGTTTAAATTAAATGTCGTTTTTTTAGCATTACATATTTGTAGTCGTTTTATTATGCATATTTTCATTATTTTTCATTATTGAAATGCTTAGGAGTCTTTGAAGGACTGTGCTTTGTTTTGTTATTATGCAGTGAATTTTGAAAGTGTGACTGTTTGCAAACTGGTAGTTGGTGTAAAATTCTCACTCATCTGTGTATGTGCTGAAGTTGGGAATTCTTAGAGAATTCTTCTGTAAAATTCATGGCCATTTTATCAAATTGGAAAATGAAGCCTGACTGTGTTCTTCCTACATTTTAAAAGGTAGAGCCTTTTGTTATGAATGTTCTGACAAAGAATGAATATCTCTACATTGAAAACCAAGGCATCCAGTTTATTTCAAAGAAAGCAACCTTGAAATAAAAACACAGTTTGTTTTGCTCAGTTTTCTCTTGCCAGAGAAAGACAAACACATTATTAATTTTTGCTTGAATTACTGTTATTCTAGTGCTAATTTAGATTAAATAAACCACAGTATAATTTCTGTAACATACAACCTATTATGAATTTTGCCCTAAAAGTGTGTGTAATGTGTTTCATAAATAAAACCATAGCAAACCTGTAACTTTTGTAATAAGTTGATTTGCCCATGGCAATATTTTTCATGTATATGTCTGCCAGTGTCAATGGTATATCCATCCATGCTTCCATTATCCAAACTGCTTTATCCATTTCGGGTCACAGGGGAAGTTGGAGCTGATCCCAACTGAGGCAGGGTACACTCTGGACAGGAGGACAACCTATTGCAGACCATTCACACACATATACACTCACATGTGTGAGAATTTTAGAGTAGCCATTCCACCTAAGCCGCATGCCTTTTTAGCAATGGGAGGAAACCGGAGCACCCGGAGGAACACCGGGAGAACTTGCAAACTCAGACACACAGAAAGACACCTATGACTGACCCAGAGACAAAACCCGGGACCTTCTTGCTGTGAGGCAACATTGCTAACCACTGCACCACTGTGCTGCCATGCTACATAAAAACACATACAAATACAGACATAAAAATGTGTAAGAAATTTGTTTGTAAAAAAAATACCTACATTTTAAAAAGTATAATTTCTATAGACTCAGGTAAATTAGATAAATGAGTAAAATGACAACACAACAGCATTCTAACATCACCAAATATCATTCTTGAAATATTGGCTAAACACTGGTCAAGTCTACACAAAGGTCCAATGCTGATATTATTTCCTGAGATTATATCCCCTGATTCTGACATGATTCTGATTTCATGCATCCCTAATTTAAAAAGTTCTTCTAATAACTATACACTGATCAGCCATAACATTAACACCACCTGCTTTATTTTAATTAGTCCTCATGCAGTGTTCTGACTTTAACTTTTAAACCACAGTAGCTTTTCTGTGGTGTTAGATCAGATGAGCTAGCACCGCATGCATATATGACCTTGTTCTTTCTTGGATAACTTTTATTTACTGCATACTGCTGAATACCTTGCCAAAAAATGGGAGATGTTCTGAACCAGTTTTCTATCCATCATAGTTTCAAAGTCACTCAAGTCAAAGTCACTCAAATCATTGTGCTTGCTCAGATTTGTACTTCTAACACATCAATTTCAAGAACTGACTGTTCATGTGATATCTAATTTGTCCCACACTTTGGCAAGTACCATTGTAATAAAATAACTAAATAGTCGATGTTATTCACTTCACCTGTCAGTGGTGTTAATGTTGTGGCTGGTGTATACAGTAGGTTCTATGTGAAAGAGGAGAACCACTTGACCATGCAAAGAACCATGTGAACTTCCTGAGCTGTCATGGTTACAAATATGAACTTGAAAGATCTTGAAAGTGTAGAACATATGAAAATATTAATATGTGTCTTTTTCTGTGTGAGTAGTTGCAGCAGACATGACTAATGTCACTTATCTGTCCTGTCTGGCTGAAGATCGATATGTCATTACTACATTATTACTTTCTGAATTCATGACCGCATTTCTTTCATATTTGCAATCCCTTTCATCTAAATAAGTTACCTGTTCTGATCTGTCACACTCGGGCTCTTTTTGTCTCTGATTCTTTTTGTTCTAATTAGAGATATGCTTGCTTGTTTTTGTTTCTGCCGTCTCCTTGCTGGAGGAGTGCATTCACCCTCTCTGCTCCTCTGCCGCGCCTCAGTGCTCTGTAAAAGGAATGGAGATAAAGCACTCAGCCGCCCAAACACTGCCTGTCATGGGCTTTCACTGCTCCTTGCAAGATAAAGAACACTCATCGCAAAAGCTGTTCAATACTTTCAGAAAGAAACATATTAAAAGCATCATATCTCTACACCTGCAGCAGCCGCGTTGCTCTAGCCGGATACACACACTGCCTTTTGTTTGAGGTGGGTGTGGCTGCTTCCAAAATTGCCATGGCATTTTCTCCATACACCAGAAGTGCTCAGAGGGTCGGAAAGGTCAAGTGTAACCTTGTTTTTGAGTTCATCCAAGTAGAAAATAGAAATGGCGACATTGGCAGAGGCCAGAGTGAAAAGGATGTCCTAGCTGCATTAGAGCAAGCACTGATGGAGAGTGCTGAAATGTGTAGATGGGGTATACTTACCTCAAAACACATGTACGCTTGCTATAGGTGAATTCAAGCATCAATGTAGGACTGACCCTACTTTTTTTTCCATACTTCATTAGCAAAGTGGTCATAACTTCATTAAAAAGAATAATGATTGTTACTTTTTGCCCCTTAAATATTGAACCATTTTCTTCATAGGAGGGAAAAAAATAAACCTGAAAAGGAAGTTTATGTAAAAATGTTTAATTCATATTTTTAAATTACATAAAAATGAAGAGCTTCAAGTCACTGCAAACAAGTCACAGCAAACGTACTGTAATATTGCAGTTTAGAAGTGGCTTTCACATTACTTCGCATAAGGGTAGGGCTGAAAATATCTAGTTATTTAATATTTTATGCTATTTATATGCAATTATCTTCTTCAAATGCTTTTTTTATTAGATGATGTAATTTTTGCCAATCCACCAATTTACAAGCTCTGCATTATTGCATATTATTATTAAACTTTTCCAATTAATACTTGTTAATAATGCTGGATAATGTAGGATACAAATAAAATTGCAACCTCTCCCATATTAAAATTGTATCAAATTTCGATATAAAAACAATTCAGCCCTTTCTGAGAGTGCAAAAGAAAAAAAAAGAAGCAGAAATACTTTGTATTATTAGATATTAGAATCTAGATAATAGGCAGATAAAAAAAATTCAAAAAATGACTTATTTAAAATCAGAGGCTGATATGTGGGCACCACAAAGTGAGAAAACATTTCAAGTATCTACAGTATGTATTGTGATGAGTAACTGAGAAAGGCGACGGTAAAACACAGAGTCGACAGCTTTAAACCTAATTGTTGTGTAAGTTTTGCCACTTAGTCAAATGGTAAAGTTTGATCTTCCATTTTCCACAGGATATTGCATTTGTGAGTTCAGGTGTAACTGGTACAGTCATTTGTGTGGGCAGATGGACATGGTTCAAATGATGGCTGCATAATAAATCAGCTTTTTATGTTTCCATGTTGAACTTGATTTGAAGGACTGCGATAATAGAACGGATCAAATTACACATACAGGAGCAGTGCTGAACATTTGAGCAGCTCTGTGTCTGAGCAGAGTATGAACCCTGTTCTCCCACTGGTAGGTCAAGTGTCTAAACCACTCTGCTTTTCAGCCACCTACATAAAAGACATATGCCCAGGTGAACAACTGCTCTTTCTTTAACTACTGACCTGTAAATGCACTTTAAACGAGATGGCCAGTCTCAATTTCAGACATCATGCAAAGCAGTAAAATGCATCAAACTTTACAGCATCTGTATTGTGCTACCCTTGTTTGATAAAATAAATGGACATTTTGTACCATTTGCCTCCTGAATGATAAGATGGCTGTTGTAATGAATACATTAAACGTGTTTGTATTTATTTCTATATATATATATTCTATATATATCTGAAGTCATTAACTAAAAGGAATGTAGAGCAAGATGGCAACTTATTGAGTGCTGCGCCGTGCAGACTTTTACGTGTATTGTGTATTTTACTGATTTTTGTTTCTCTGATAGTAGTTTGTATTTATTCTTCTCGTTTTGCACTGCTTTTTATTATTATTATTTTCCTTATTTTATTTTATATATTCCCCCCACCATACTCGTTCTCTCTTTTTAAACCTCCCCTATGTGTGTATGTTGTATATAGTCTGCAATAAGGCATTTATGTAAGAATGTCATTGTACATGTACCTGTGCATTGTACACATGGCAATAAATCTTGAATCTGAATCTGAACATGTTTAACTTCTTTGTAACTCTCACATCAGTGTTGTCATGTGTGAACTAAATTGTGAGTGTCAGCAAAATGAATACATGTAAATGTATTGTAAATGTAAATGTAAAATACAAGACTGTGTAGTTTTACAATGAAGAACCTTCCTGAAGAAATATTTTTATCCCATTTAAAATCTGATAACTGAGCAAATGCAGTTTGTTTTCAGATGTTGGGGAATCCATGAAGTATAATGTCCCTTTTACTGTTCCTTCTTACTCTGAACATCATTCCATTGATGATATTAGTGATGCATAATGCACAGATAATGCAATCACTGTAAATGCTATTTATTTATTTATTTATTTATTCTTGGAGATTTTTTTTCCATTCTTGTTTACCACTTGTGTGCAGTTCCACATGATCACACAACACTACCAAGACATGCCACCAATGTATTATTTTTTTGTGAAGCTTAACATGCGTGGAAGACTAGTCATTCTGAGACATGTATGCTGGGTAGCATTATGCTTATAGAAAATGACTCTCATTGACTCTCAGCTACGGATAGCTATGGGATTATCCTCACGTTCCTGTAAATGTAATAGACAGGATGGATTATCTTCTCATCAGGTTAATTGCATCTCCTGGAGCATAACCATGGATAGAGGTGTAGCTACTGATCCCTGTAGTAGTAATCCATCCATTTCTGATGACTTTCTATCAATCAGGTCTTGTAATTCTTTTTCTATCTTCTGGATAACTATAGCCGGGCTGTAAAAGTAGCCTGCCCTATTTAAAGACTTGTCCTGCGACCTCTATCTAACCTTGAAAGTAGGTTGGATATTGAAAAGTTGAGGGGACATATACCCTACTGTCCCCAGTAAAAACCACATCTGTGTGTTGATGAGAACGGATCTGATTTGACTGGTTTAGCCTGTTGATTCTGGTGTTTTTGCCCTGGAGTTGTCCTATTTACCTATAATAAGTCAAGTACAGAGGCTGATGTATTTGCTGCAAATAGAGGGACAGTTGGATCCCAGAGGCTGGGTGCTGGAAAGGTTAATACATCCGACACTTTGTTTCACACTGAGTTTACCACTGTGCAAGAGTGGCCTTTCTTCATTTAGCTGCCTTAGTCCACCGGGACGCTTGTTGTTTTCCATTCCTGCTTGTCATTTGTTCCTTTTTTCCTTAAAGGCAATTAATTTCTTTGAAGCAAAGGAATCAAAGACTTCTGGTTTAACAAGCGAGCACAAGTTAAAGAAAGGGGTTGAAGAAGCATGCCAGAGAAACAAATACAGACAGGCTGTGATTGCACCTTTATGCGCATGTGTGTTTGTTTGTACTGTGAAATTCTCATGCAGCCTGCAGAACTAGCATCTTTCCAGCAGGGGATTAACTATTATCAAGTGAAGGTAACTAATCTATTCCATAGCTTGGAGCTGACGGCTGAGTTGATTAGTAATTACAGCCCATTGTTGGAGGCAACAGATTGCTCGATAAATAAAGCCTGAAACATCCACTGGTATCCTGTGGCTAGGAAAATTCTGCTTTTTGTGCTTGTAGTGCCACTTGGAATTCAAAACGGTAATTGACTGTAATGGAGTAATTTTAGTTGCTTTAAATTCAAGTTGGGTTTGATTATGTGTGCTGTCAGTCAGGATCTTGCAGAAATCAAACGATGTTTTGTGTAATTGGATTTTGGTGTCAGAGTTTTCATGCTAAGGTGGTGGAGCTTTACTAGAAAGAAGCAGAAAGTGTTGCTTTACTGATAGCAAGACTTCAGACTTCTGTCAGGCTACTGTAATGACTGCCAGCTGTGACAAAGGATAAGCACTAGGACATTGAAGCACATATTAACATTATTTCTGGATCTTGGAGAAACGTTTGCTATTCTTAGAGACGATAGGAAGTGCACTGCGGAGTCTGGAGACCGTGGGCAGGGACGGGAGTTATTGAAGTCATGGACTGAGTGCCGTATTTGATTGCTCAGCTTTCATGCTGACTTGTGTGACACAGGATAGAACAGGGGTCACACTTTGACTTTTCAGCACTGCGTGATCAGATTTCAAGACTAAAAGAAGGCCTCGTTTTTTTAACCATATTATCATCTCATGCATTTAAAAGCAAAAGGTTGAGTGAAGAACCGCTGAATATCCTGGTGAGGACCAACCTACATCCATATTTTTGCCAAAGCTTTGAGGCTAGACATATCAAAGATGAAGTTGATATTTTTAGGTAGGAAGTATGGACGGGAAAAGAGGGAATACTTATGGAAAACTCAACAGTTAAGATGAAAATGCTGGCCAATAATATCATTGAGGCTGGTTTAAAATGTGGAGTTCTTCTTTCATGGTACAGCTGTGACAATCCTTGGTGTTTTGGAGTCAAGCCATGCAGGTCAGATCTGACAGTGGAGTATGATTGTATGATTTTTTGCTTCTGTTGAAGGAGGGCATTGTTTCAGGTAGATAGCTGTTAACCTGTCTGATGTCTTTAATTGAGATTCTCATCTACATGTAAATATGCAAACCAGTCTTTGTGGTAGGGCTGGGCGTAAAAATAATATTGTGATATTTTTAAGCTATATATACTGTATAATATATATCATATATAAAAATTATGGCCTATATTGCATAAAATGACAGTAATATAATGAATTTAGCTAGAGTTTAAAATAGTAATTGCTTTTATTTTAAACTAAAATTTAACACAGAACACTTTTTTTTAAACCTACTTTTAAAGATTAGAGTATGAGATTTTTGTTAAAGTGGTGGTAATCTCTTTCCATTTTGCTCTTTTTTTGGGACTGATTTAGCAAACGAAGAAGCCAGAGTGATTTGCTTCTGGGCAGCTCTGTTTGGTGTAGGTGGAGATGTGGACGTACGAAGTTTGAGGCATTCGTCTTTTTGCAGTGGATGGATTTTCAGGTGATGAAACAAGTTTGAGGTTCTGCTACCTTTAGTGGTGATGGACTTGTGTCTACTTTGCAGATAACTGTGTTTTGCTCAACATCGCCCTTGCTATATCCACTGCCAAATAACAGAACCAGTGATTTTTCTTCTGAATTCGTCCACATTCATCTCTAACTAATGTCTCTGAAACTGCGTGTGCTTTCGCTTTACTCTGCAGTACAAAGTATCAAGTACAAAACGCACATGCGCTAGGAGAGTTTTCTGGATGGGCAGGGGAGCGAGCTGTCTGCTTTGACGGGGCAGAAAAGCGACACTCGAAAGCGAAGTTCATGCTGTTTAACAATAACGTCAGGATTCATACTCGATGGTCACAATATATTCATTTACTACATCGCACGTGGAACAAGCCGAGATACATCAAGTACAGTATACTCGACATATCGCCAAGCCCTACTTTGTGATAATGGCCTGAATAATTTGAATACATAAGTATTCATTTGTTTGGCTGCATAGTATTCAGGATTTTTATTCGTTTTTCTAAACTACAGCAAAAAAAGTAGAGCCACCTCAGAAATCAGACTTGGATAAGGTGTTTAAATGATCATACAATAAGAAAAATGCTTTTTGTAAAATTTATTGTAGCCCTCTTTTATGGCAATGGATGAGGAGTGAAACTAATTTGCTGTTGTTGTTTCTTCTGCTGCAATTTAAACCAAAAAAGTAAAATATTAATTTCACTTCAGTAGCATTCTACCTTTCCTCATTTTTAAATAAGAAGCTACAATTGCTGCTTCTATAGCAAAATATGGCAGATGAGCATTGCATTGATATAGCGTTGCTGTCTATGGGGTGTGTTTAAAATGCAGTAATAAAAAAATATTAATCAGACTTTTTGGAACAGGTTTTCTAGTAGTCATTAGCAATTACTAGACAATACTGACTTTTAAATGCTATTTATGAACGTAATGAACGTACTGTGATAATGGCATTATAATGCCCAGGTCTATTAGCCATAGAGCTATTGAGATGATCGGTTAGTTATCAGCACTGGTTAGCATCAGTCACTTATTACTGTTACAAAGCAAACACTATTGTGCTAGTTTTATAGCGATGGTTTTTGAGTTAATGTTTGTGTGTTTAGCAGTGTTGACTGTTGAATATTGCATTAATTGATCACAGAATGTGCTAACATATCCCAGAGCATTTAGTTCAATGCGAGCTCCTTATTTATTTTGTTATGTTTTATGTAAAACATCATTATTACTGGGGTGTATCATTGCATCTACATATTGTGATATTGCAATGCAAAAAAATCATCAATATATACTGTGGGCAATACATAATGGATAATAAGCATTATATTAATGATGATATGTGATGAAAAAAGGCGTTGTTTCAACCTGTTCCAATTAACAACCTAGTCAAAAACATTCATGTTGTATGTCACCTTTCCCCTGCCTTCCATCTCTAGCATCATTTGTAATTTATGCTACAAATGATAATCTGTTTTAGTATTCAAATTCATTCTAAATAATGTGAGAATATTTAAATGTTTTTAGTCTTAATTTGTTGCATATATCATTACACGCTTGATTACACTGAATGCATTTTGCTTGTTTTATTATGCCGTTCACTGTGTTGTTTTGTTTAAGTAGCCCATTTTATAATATACAGTATAAAACTACACATTTGTTAGCTGTCACAATTGCAGCTTATCATAAGTTGGTGTAACTGCTCCAAATTCTCCAAAAAGGGGTGATACAAAGTGTTCAATGCTCAGTTTAACACTAATTCACCAAATGTGCTGGTTAGGGAACAGAGCAATGAAGATGTACAGCAGAGTAATACTTAAGTCAACGTTAACTTACATGATATTACATTATAAAACACATTGTGTTTCATCAGTAAGACGCTTTTACCCATCTTTAGTATTGCAGAAATAAGCACAGATGCTTGTTGCCATGACTGTGTCCATGGCTGTAGCTCTCTTGTTCAACAATGGATTTTAAACAATACCTCCACCTTCTGCACCAGCACAGTGCCTACGAGAGGCTTGTGGATAAATCAACCAGCAGCAAACTAGCAAAAAGCAATAGCAAAAGTGGAAAATTACACTTGCGCTTGAGAGCCTCCACTGTAACAATAAGCCATGAACTATATGAACTAAAAGAGAAGCTTTGCTCATGGAGGAGTTGGAACCATTCAGTGTATATAATATTGATAATATGTAGACACTGTTGGTGGCACAGGAAATTGGAGATTAAAATAACAGGATAAAAAATTTTTTTTTATACTGCTGAGAGGGATAAATATATTCTAATAATGCTGATTTTGTTCACTCATATTACAATAACAAAACATTGTTTTTAAATGAAAAAAAAACTACTTTGAGCAAGTGAGACAAATGCAATTAATCATGATTAATTAGACAAAATAATGCAGTTAATGGTAATTACAGTGTTTTGTGGATCAGGGAATTGGGTGTGGGGAGGGGTATTGCTGCTACTTCAAAAGCTCCTGGTTTCCCTAAGAATCTTTTCATTTTTATATTTTAATTTTTTTTATTTTACCCAGCAGTTTTGTGTTTTAAAGTTGACATTAAATGTATAGTAAAACCAAAGCTTGAATCTTGGAATATTAGGCCAATCTGGGTCACATTCAGTCTTCTTTCTCTCTTTCCTCTGCCCTCCCCTCTCCTGCTCCGCTTGCCTGAACACTTTCCTCTCCTTGTTTTCTGTCTCCTATCTTTTTTTCTTCTTCATTCGTCCCTCCCTGAGCTCTTTCTTTCATGCCTAGTCCATGATTCTTGATTCTGCTATGGAGGTAAAAAAAAACACAGTAGTACAGCCATAAGAAAGTTTGTAACAGGTTAAAATATGTCCACAGCCTCCCTGTAATAACATATTTTAACTACTAATATTTATTATATTTTATCATATTTTAACTTAATACAATTATAAACTTCCTGGGGTAAGATAGCTTTGACATAAAGTCATTTATTAATTTAATAAGGCTGTTCAGTAAGCGCACCACCATTTGATATTTTGATTTAAAAATAATCAGGCGTATTGCACTGGAGGACTTAGCAGGTATTTTAGCTAATATAGTGTACCTCAAATCTACAGCAAGTGAATGTTGAATAAAATAAGAAAATGTTTCAAGTAATTAAAATTACTTCTCATCCTTTAAATAGTATTATATTCAAACTACAACATATCCAAAAAGCATGTTTCTTACCACATTTATTGGAACAAAACACT
This sequence comes from Lepidarchus adonis, assembly GCA_037576955.1. Classification (NCBI taxonomy): domain Eukaryota; kingdom Metazoa; phylum Chordata; class Actinopteri; order Characiformes; family Lepidarchidae; genus Lepidarchus; species Lepidarchus adonis. The sequence goes on from JBBIGC010000002.1 coordinate 9,072,426, forward strand.
TTCTTCACTGCACTTTTTAAGGTCTATGTGGTCAGTAGCAAAAGCAAGCCTTCTTGTGCAGAAATGCAGTGAGCGGGGACTTTTGGCTAAATGCGGTTGGAAATGTGCACCTTTTGAACTCATTGTATTATCTTTTGACTGCACAAGACTTGGATGCTGTATACAGTAGTGATATTCAGTGCCCTTTAGGAGCCATTTGCTTTTAAACACTGTTCACTTTCATTCTTTTGGTGAAGGCCAAACACTAGCAGCAGAAGGTTACTGTGTGGAGAAGATATTCAAAGCATTTCCAGTGGGACTACTTGAGGCAGTTAATGCTGGTACACTTTTATACTGTATATTGTGCCTTAAACTCTTTTTCATATTCAGTGGGGTTTTTGTTTCTGAGGGGTCACTAGTCAGACCATCTATCAGATATACACT
>JBBIGC010000002.1:9080182-9096789 GCA_037576955.1 Lepidarchus adonis
TAATGTTTATCAGTACATTGCAGAAAATAATGAACTTTATCACGATATGCTAATTTTTTGAGAAGGACCTGTATATAGATTAACTATTTTAGTGAATGAACTGCATCGTTTGAAGAGCATTGATTGCTCATAGGAATGTAGTACAGAGGCACTGACGTGAACTTTTCTTTGCAAAATAATTAAAAATATGAAGATTAATTGTCATATAAACAGTTGACTAATATAATTGTTGTTCATTTTGTGCAGCTGTACGAAAAACTTATTTTGTAGTTTACACTACATTGTACAATACATGAAAGGATCAAATGCACTATTGTGTATGTGCACACAAACATTCACAATTCTACAGAATCATGCATTGGCACACGAAATGTTTCTTTTTAGCTGCATTGTTTGGTGCTAAATGTGTTGTAGCTCCAAGTTAATTAAAAGACGTTTCTGAATGTCAATGTGTTTTTTTCTTCCTTTTTTCGATTGATTTTTCTCAACCCAACTGATGAAAATGTGCGAAGGTTACATTCTGCTTGTTGTGCTGCTGTTTGATTATGAAATCTAAGATAATTTGGTAATGATCTGGTCCTGGAGGGCAGATGTTTGCTTGGTGGTATTCCTGCTTGAACATCATCTGGTAACTCCCAGGTTTAGTGGGTGGTTTGAGTGGAGGAGAAAGCAGTGCGTGATGATGGTCCTCTGAGACAGAGGCTATGCACCTCTAATTTAAAGGATTCGGGTGATTGTACAATAATTGTGAGAGGTTTATTTGAAATTCATGACAAACTTGGCAAAAAAAAAGATACCGGGGGTCCTCAGGGTACGACACACTTGACATATGATTCAGCGATTCATGGTTACGTCGCTGACTCCCTTTTCTTTTCATATCTTTATTTTTATGTCATTTGCAACATGAAAACATGTTTTGTTACCCGTTCTCTTCAAATATCCCCTCAGATCGGATGTTCTTTGTCTTTTCTTTACCTTTAACTCTTTATGCTTCAGTTATACTCACCACTACCTGCGGTCACCGCTCGTCTCATCCAAACAGACTCACTCTACTCTGTCAACTACAATACCTATCAGGCCATTCTCCTCGCCTCCAGTGATCTCTGTCCTGCTCCTCGTCACTCTCCTCTCTGCTAACGAACTGTTTCACTTCATTACTGCTGTGTATGTGCTGCATGTGTTTATTTTTATTTACATATTCACGTAATTATCAGAGGAAAAAAGGTCAGAAATTGTTCACTTCCATTACTGTAGTGTATGTGCTTATGTAAGTGGGCTTTCATACATTTTATCCGACTTGTCATGAAATAAACTCTTTAAAAGTATCACTGTATTTCATTGAGTGGTACTTTAGAACCTCAATCATGGAGGTCCACTCAATTTTACACTTTTTTCCTGCCACTTCATTCAATGAAAGGATAATTTTGCATTATCATGTGTATTGGGAACGTGGAAAATGCTAAAATGTGACGAGCAGGGGGAACGACTGGTGTAGAGCCCACTATGTTCTTGTTGTACTTTCTGGCCATATTCAGAAACTGTTAACAGTGCTGCTTTTTCCTACTGATCCCCCTACTCTCCTCTATGACCCGGAAACAGATTCAGCAATGTCCTCAGGAGGAGAGGACAGAAGCCTCTCTAGACACCTGCCAAAACAGCTCTGAGCAGAGAATGCTCAAGTGTAGGAGAGCGAAAGAAGTTCACAGCACTTTAATCATTATTTCCCTTTTTTTCAGTATCATTCAATGACCTGTCCAGGGTGCTTCTCTGTCTTTTGGCCTATGAGCACTTGGATAGACTCCAACAACCCCTGCAACCAGATAATAAAAGAAAGTATGAGTATCATGTTAGTTTTTTACACTTTCTAGCAAACCTATTTAATCTTTTGGCATTAATAATTGTTGGATCATTATTTTGGTTCTTTTCATGTAAGTGAAAGTGCTACTTTTAACCATTTTTAGCCACAATATGCCAGAGGCTGACATTCATGTATATCTGGTACATTCATGTAGAACAGCTGTTAATGTAAAAAGAGCATGCTGAAGACAGTAACAGGATGTAGTTTGCGATAAGAGAAAAAGGATGAATCCTTTAATTGCTTTTTTTGCTACAGAAAGGAAGGCTGTAGTGCATATAATCCTTATGACATCAACATCGGAAGGGAAGCAATTTACAATAATTTTATTCATGTGACATTAAAATCACCTGCCAATCAGAGCTCAAAGCATCTTTAATTAACAGAAGAAATCTTAGGCTAGGACAGTGCTTTTAAGTATGTAAGCTTACATTTCATTGTTGTTTTTTTTCTATGAACCTTCACCCGTCATCTCTTTTGCTACCTGATCACAGACAGTGATCATTTCTTCTAGTGAGAAAATTTAATTTTCACCTTTTCATATTAGTCTGGCTTTATCTAGAATGATTACAATGAGAGAAGTCTCCTTTATGCGCCACTCCGGATTAATTTGAGCTGCTAGCGTTCTGTGGTGCGAATAACTTTCATGATCCTGCGCAGCGCTTTCCTAATTGAAATTTCTTCCCCGCTCTGATCTACTGATTTGTTCCGTTTGCATCAAATTCTACAAAAATGTCTCTGCAGCAAAAGGCTGAACTTTAAATCAAATTTTAATTTCGATGCTCGACAGGCTTGCGTATGCCATACAAAGACACTCAACATGCTTATTATTAGGCCTTTTACTGAACGGTCTTAGTTTGTTTTTGAGGTAAGGCACGTAAGTGCTGTAATAAAACTGAAGGTCAGCAGAGCTTGCTCATAAGTGCTGAGCAATGGCCAGGGTATGGACCATAGTTTATTGTTTTGTAAATTTAGTGACACTGTGGCTTATATATGACATCAAAATGCTGAACATGCTGTACTTCTTTACTCTCTTCCATTTTTCCTGCCAGTTTTGTCTTTCTTTCATTAATTATTGCATTAAACAGTCCTGTCCCAACCTTTTTGAAATGCTCAGCCAAATGAATACATGTAAATGTAAAATAGGCTTCTGGCATCAAGTTGTAAATGAGCATATATTTTGCACATAACATTATGTTTTTACACAGGGTCTCAGTTTTGGGGAGAAACTAATATTTTATTATAGATATGAAATCACTTTGAATATCTGAATGAATGAATAAAAGAATGAATTACATTATGAGCTCAATTCAATGATTAAAAGTGAAACATTAGCTAACAATGTTGTTAACTATTTAATTAATTTGTTTTTTGATTTACTTAATTACTTGATGTATATATTTTTATTATTTATTCCTTAAATTACGTTTTTTTATTTGTATTTTATTTTTGTACTGCAAAATGTATAGAAATATAATAAATTGATTCAAGTTAAAGATACTGTTGCTGTGAAACACTGGAGTGTAAAGCAGTGCACTGGTTAAGGTTAGTGTAAATTAATATATTAGCAAGATGTGCTGGATGCATGATCGTGTACACGATGTTGTAATTTCAAACTCAACATTCTCTGCTTTGTTGGTTACTGCTTGAACTGCTGTCAGTGACCATTGGAACATGCTCAGGCCACTGGTTCCTCTGACTTAGGAGGGGTAAATTGAGTGGAAAAACTGAAGCCAGGCTGTAACTATAGGGTAAAAATCTTTCTGAGGAGGCCCTGTGGCACATTTCAATCAGAAAGGAACAGTGGGGTGGGGGTGGAGGTTGGCGTTGGGGGCGTTGCTTCTCTCTAGACAGAATTGTTCGTTTGCACAATATGTCCAATAGTGATCAAAAATAAAGAGGAAAAAACAACATGCAGCATTGCACCACTCTTACTCCAACTTCAGACTGTGTTTATTTTAGCACACTTTAGACTGTGTGTATGTGGGTGCAGGTTTCTCTCATTTTGTGTAACTGATGTCATTATACATGCTGCCAGTGTTTCATGATGAGACTGGCAGTTATATTTCCACCCCTGGAGGTCTCATTTTCAGCTTAACCTGCTTTTCAGACCTTAGAGTTTTGCTTTTCCATTAGCTGTTTATGTTCTTGCTGGTCTTTTCTGGTGCAGCCCACCTGCTGCAGGAGATGCTGGTGGAGGCAATGTGTCATGTCTCTAGGTACACAAAACACTCCAATGAAATTACACATGGCTTTGACTTTAAAGACTCCTTCACAAGTCCCAGACCAGAACAGTCATTGCCTGGAGGCAGCTCTAAGAGCAGACACATAAAACCTAGGTCTGCATATTTCCAGGGAGGGGCTTTATGCCCCCGCGCCTCTGGTTCAGAGACTCACCTCCTAGGGAACTTTTCACTTATAGTGATATTTTTGTGCTCCTACTGTATATGAGTGGCCCTCGGTAAAGGTTACCCTGTCCTGAAAGGGGCATTTTTCTGACATTGACTCTCTTGAGGATGTTTAGAGACAACTGAGAATCCTTGCATATATAAAGCATTGTTTTTTTATGGTTATTTTTATTATTATTATTTTTTTGCTCAACACTAGCCTGTAGAGTTTTGTATTAGGAACCTTAGGTTGGATTTTTTTTTATTGATTTTTTGGAGGTTTTTCCTGGTGTTTCAGGGATGGGAAGCATTTTTTGTTAATCATTGATAATTATTAGTAATTAATAATTCATTTTCATTAATATGTTCAGGCCCATGGCAGTCTAATTGTATTACAGTCTTTTTAATCAATTGTAACAGAATGATAAATCTATTATGGATAATGACAAAATGCTCCGATTATAAACTGCCAGTAATATGTGATACTAAACTTAGTAAGAATATAGACAATGACTTTCAATGCTATAGCAAAAATTTGCATTGTGCTAGTAAGAGAGTTAATATGGTCCTCACAGATATTTGCTTTAATAAAATGACCTGTGTTAGACAGATGTTTAAATATGTGGAATATTTCAAACCAATATTAGAAGGCCAAATACATAGGTAATGCTAGATAGATCTTGGTAGATTTAGTCTTCATTTTTACATTTTATAAATATTTATGCTTTGACATTCACATCTGTGTTGATGATGTTATGGGACATATATTTTTTTTAATTTTTTATTTCACGTATACACACAGTTCCAAACCTTCTCCAGAAAAATGGTACTGACACTCTTCTCAGGTGGCTTTGCATTGAATATTCCATGCTCAATGTTGTTGTGGATGAAGCTGAGTAGATATCATCTAGAGTGGTGGTTTGCATTAAAGTAATAGTATATAATTAATATAATATACATATGTACAGTACATACATTATATACATTATACATTAGATATAAAATAAATCATATAAGCAATAGATGGATGGATGGATGGATGGATGGATGGATGGATGGATGGATGGATGGATGGATGGATGGATGGATGGATGGATGTGTACCAGGTACTGAGCTGGCACACATAATACAAACAAACATAATAAAATTACCACACAGATCTGACTGTAGCCAATTCTGTTTGTGCACTTTGACAAAGTCAAGCTGAACCATTGACAAGCATTGATTAATTTATTGATTTTACTCATAAGTATAGCATTGGTTTTGAATAATATTTTATTGAGTGTTCTCCCCTTGTCAAGATAGTAATATGCATTTCCAGAGATTCTGGATGTGTAACAAGCCCAGTGCAACAATCGATATAAACATAACCTCATGACTTTTTAGGCTGCTGGCTGCTTATGGTGTTGCATGGGCCTTCTCTCCAAATATAATTTAATTAAGTCTAGCTTTTTGTGCTTAATAAAAGATGATATCATCAAAAATATATATATATACACACACACACACACACACACAATAAGCAAAAATTTAATTTATTGTTTCCCATATGTTGTTTAAGTGAAAAACATTGAATGGATTTGGGTTTTTAGAACAGAGGTTATATCACCAGCTGACATGAATATGTTTTCTGACCAATCTTTGTTCCACTTATACTATGAATTTTACAGTTAAAGCAGTTAGGTTTAAATAATTAGATTTTTGCTACTGGTCTTCCAAGGCAGATGGGAACGTTTGATAAGCAGAACAAATGCTTAATGTAATGACCTGTACACACTGATCATGCAATCACCACCTGCCTACTGATTGGGTAAACATATTACATTGGTTGGATCTTTTTTGTGCCATTTTGGAGCAATATAAAAGCAGTGTATAGGTTACATATACTTCCATCAAATTGTATGAAGCCTGCCAATTAATCTATCTGTACAGCTTCTCTACACAACACTGTGGTGCGCTTATTTCTACCATACGATCACACAGATGCCTAGTTGGCAGCTAAAACACATAGCAAGCGCATACAGAGGAAGAGGAGCAGTTTTCCCATCTCAGTAAGAAGGCAGCCAGTCGTTTTCTCAGGAACCACAGCCAAAGTAGCACATGGCAGAATTGGGAATCAAAAATGAATCCTACCTGAAGGGCACAGGTCTACACAGTTTTTTACATTGCAGTGCTGTACCATGTGCAGACTAATGAGAAAAATTGCAATCGGCAACTACATCCCCAAGCTCTGCTCTAACACTTGGAGGAAGTGAATTTTTATCACATTATCATTCCTTCCTTATTGACTGCAAGACAACAGATTGTCTCCCATTCTGTCACTCTCTGAGATTCTCTCAAGTCACATTTTGGCATGAGGACATGCTTTTCAGGAGGCTGGCCACAATTCTGGTCTGGGTTGGCTGTGGAAGCTCCTCTGTGATCGGATTTTCTGATAATCTGCTAGTGTAGTCCAAACTTCTATAATGAAAGAGCAATGCTGGGCTCAACAATACATGCCAGTAGCCTCCACTATGCCAATTCACAGAGTGCGAAACTGGATGTTGACTTTCAAACCGTGCCAACTTGGTGCCTACAGCATGTGCGGCTGTTACCAAAATGACCAAGACACGTATAATATTAAACAGACCAAATGTAATTTTCTGAGGCAAATCTATGATCATGGCTGCTAAGTGAATGTCTGCTCTGTCAATTTTTTACGTGTTGTGAGGTCAAGTAGACATTGTACTTATGTTGCTTCTCTCTTTACACTTTGGGAGAGTTATTAAGCAGAGAGTAAGACCCTGTGGTTATGGGGCATATATTCTTAGGTATATATTTTACATTGCACATATACACATAGTATATTCAAAAGTTTAGACACTTGCCAAACCTTCTCCAGAAATCAATGGATCTGGTACTCTTTTCAGATGGCTTTGCATTAGATGTTGGAACATTGCTAAGGATATAATTGCAACAGTAGCATTGGTGAGGTCAGCTTCTAATGTAGGACGATTATTTCTGGATCTCAGACCACAATCCACCAGTTCATTCAGTTGTTAAAATAGACATTTGCCACTACCTTTATACTGGTTTGACACAGATCATTAGCTTCTCACCTAGCACTGATAGCAAGACTTGCTCTGTTTTACAAGCTCCTGCAATGTCTTACAGTCAGAAGTAAGTATCTTGTGTGGACACACAGTACAAGACAAACCACAGTATTAGATGTTCCTAGGGAAGCTTCTCTGACAGATTAGGGTTGGAATGCAATAGATTTAGAGTTGCAACAGTCTTTAAATATGAATTCTGTTGTGCTAGCTATGAAAATTTCCAGAGTACTTACTGAACCAACAGGAGCCACTGAGATCACAGCCAACGTGGACGCCACCATCTTGGAAATCAAATGCATTCAGTGTCAATGTATTGCTTCAAAATATTGTGTTATTCTGATACAAATATGTTAGGAATAATTTTGGGGACATGTAGACAAGAGTCCAAGTGATACAGGAGTGTGTAGAAGCTAAAAGACCCATGTGCTGTTGGCCATGTTTGTATGCATTCTGTTACCTGCGAGTGCTATTTTAGAAGTAGTGAGATATGATGGAAATTCAATTTCACTTTTATGCTGAGCATCATATTAAATATCTATAGACATTAAGTGGCATCTTTGCATGAGAACATAGGTGATTTTTAAAGCTATTTATTCATTTGCGGAGCCTGTAGTGCAGCGTAAGCAGGATACGGAGGTTGGATCATCAGTCAACCGGGCCTGAGAACCTTGGGAATCAGCAGCCCCTGTGAGTCTTGACGTAAATCTACGCCCTCTCTGCTGTTCATTCTTAACACAGCGGCACAAGCCTAACTACATCCAGTCATTCATCACAGGCCATCTATGTGTAAAAAGACACATTTGTGAAGTCGTTTATCTTTACCTTGTGGATGGGTGTTGACGTAAGGGCTACTTTGCTCTTAATCATTATATATTTGACAGTGGAATACATATGCAGAATTAATTATGAATTATGGAGACACTGCAGTCTCAGTCTTTGGATATTTGGTGGTGCTGTGTACAAGTATTGTTTTACATGTGCATTGGATAAAGGTGTAGGGGCTGTGATGATGATGATGCAGTTTTTGTACAAATATATGCAGATACAGTATGCAGTAAGATGCAACATTGATATAAAGGGTATAAAGCCCTTTAGTGTTGAGGAGTGGAATTGCATTCTACTTTCTTTCATGGTTGAATGCAATCAAATCCTCAGAGCAGTGGTTCAACATCTAGTGTGAAGTCCTCCCAGACGACTAGAGGCTGATAAAATATCCATGATTTTAGAAGTAATGTTAAATAGAAAGTGAGTTGGCTATATAATGGGTGAGAAATCATATGATACAATTCTGATTACTGATTCAAGGCATAATTATTCACAATACATTTCCTTTAATCAAGTGATGTAACCAATCTTTTCTGATATTTTTTTTTCATTTAGGAAAATGTTATTTATTGGACACAAGAGAGACAGGAGTGGATGTAGTACACGTGTGTGCTTGTGTGTGTGTGTGTGTGTGTGTTTGTGTTCTATACTACATATTCTAAGAATAAAACAAAAGACTTGTAATTATGGTCAGTTTCAGTGTAATGTACCCTAAAATGCCAAACCCACAGAATGTGAAGGATGTGTAAGGAACCAAGACTAGAAGGTCTTCCCCATCTTCATAAATGAAAGATCAGTATAGTGAGTCTAATGGCATATTGCTCCTTGATGGGACCACTAACCTCCTTAATGAGGTTCATGAGCTATGCTCTAGATGCAGGTCACACCTCTGCTCAAGGTAACATATTGTTCCCCTCAAGCCATTCTTTTACACAATGACTGGAAACTGGGGCTGATATACCTTTGTACAACATCATTTTCCACACTTTTTTCCTCTTTCTCTCCTTTTTCTGGACACACTGACGTGCACATGTGGTGCAATTTCAGAAAACCTGAGTGAATGGTCTCCCATTATCTTTAATGTTCCATAAAAAAGCCTCCTGTCCTCCCCATGTGTTGGCTGGCTTGTGTTGAGAATGGGCATCGCTGGTCAGACTGCAGAACGCCCCGTTGTTGTCCTTTTCTCTCAGCCAGGTTCCTCAGTGTGTGACCTTATTCCCTGTGACATTTTCCACCATTAATCTCTGGATCCAGGGTGATGGAGTGCCTTTCCAAGTCACATTGTAGCTGTGATACACAGTTTTATGCGCAGTAGAAGGGCCACTCACCCTAGTTGGGAGTGACTTGCCTCAGCCAAAAGGTGGTGGTAATTTAATCGCCTCTACCTGGAAGAGCACTGTGTGGCTGCTTTTCATTTTTCTCAGGGACACACCATGCAAAGGAGATACTGATTTTCATTTGGCGCTTGAGCAATGGCAGCTCATTGTGTTGCACATTTTGATGAATGCAAATCAGGCTCCAGGATTTATGCAAACGGTCCATGGCGAAATATGACAAAAACACAGAACAGTGCCCTTCAGAGGCCATACACCAGTTGTAATTCAGTGGTATTGGGTTAATCTAACACGGTTCTTTGTCTGTTTTCCAAAAAGCCAAGTGGTGGCTGGTCAAACGAAGCACCATTTGAAGCCTGGGTGACTTTTGCCTGTGATGGTGGGGCATGGTAAACAAGATTATTGCTTGTTTGTCTGTGTAGTGTTTTGCGAGTAAGCTGTTGCCTCTGTGGGCTTCTAAAATCAAGCTGATGGATATTACAGCAAGGGCCCAGTCCTCCTATCAAGCCCACCGTATCATAGCCAGTAATAACACTTTATGGATCTGTTGACTGACAGACCAAGACAATCTTTACAGACCCAGCTTCTTATCACTGTGGGACCAAGACTGAATTAATGTGCTTCCTGCATGCAGTGTGCATTATGACCTCAGGCTAGCCTCAGCTACTCTGTGTTGATTCTTGGCGATATATTCTCCTGATGAATTGTGAAATCAATGTGGTTAGGAGAATGCAGTTAGTCCCAATGTCAAAGATGTGCCTTTGCTTGGAACATTTATTTTGTGGAGGCAGCTGCTGCAAAGGTCTTCTGAAGCCAACTTTGCTACCAACTAGCTTGGCATTCTTTGTAAAATGGCCTACATGAAAGAGCCACATTTGAGGTTGGCTGACCTTATTACCATTTCAGCTGATGATGTAGGTTCATTGTCTTAATTGGTCATTGATTAGGAGCCTAAGTGTCATCTGTAGAGGATCATCCCCAGTGAGCCACTCATACTCACATACCACTGTCTTTCATCTGTGATTGTGGCCAAATATATATTTGTTCTAGCTTGGTAAACATTCTGAGAGTGGCTATATATCAGTTACACAGTGCACTTCCTGACATGAGTCTCTGCCAGCATCATTTTACTAATGTTTATGATCAGTACTTCATAATTCAGAGCAAGACATCATTTGATAGGAGTGGCCCTGCTTCAAGAAATTGATTTTATTTTGGAGTCTCGAGGCAACAAAACACTGCCCATTCTCACCGGGTACTGCTTGTTCTAGATATCGATAACAAGGGCTGCAACAAATGATTATTTTAATAATCTATTAATTTGTCCATTATATTCTAATTAATCGATTAATCGTATAAAAAAAATCCAACCCTTTATTTAAAACCAGAACTAAAATCTCTAGAAATGTTGCTCATTGAGCTGTTATAATAATATAGTTCATTTATACACCACATTTAAACACAGCTAAAGGTGAACTTTAAAAGAGACACACACAAATATATTTTTCAATAATAACCTATATGGGACAAAGCACAGAATATACAGTCCAAAAAATGCTTTTCTAACTTAGTAGTTTTGTCCTGTTTTCAATCCAAATATAAAAAAAAATCTAAAATCAAGATACATTTACTACACATGTAAAATAGCATAAGAAATTATGTTTTGTTTTCTGAAAAAAAAAATGTTTCCATGTATCTAGCTATACATGGCAACAGATTGAAAAATGAATGGTCCAAAAAGGTAAGTGGATAAAAACGTGTCTGCTTTATTACTGTTATTAATGAGCTAATGCTAACTTGTCATAATGAGTAAACACCAGCCCCAGGGACATTACGTTCTTCACTTCAAAACGGAACAAACATAGGGTTCAGTAGTGACTTACCCTGCTGTTCTCTTACACTTACCCTACCCTCATCATATTTTTCTGTTTATTAGTGTGAAATACTCCCACCATGGGTCGCACAAATTTCGATGCCTTTGCCACGTATCTTTCCTCTTCCTCCCCCCGTTTTGTTTTTAAATGTTTGCTCCGCCCTGTCTATGAGGCGCTAACTCTGCTAGCATCAGTGTGCGCGACATAGACAGATTGTGTTGACTCTGCTCCGCGCTCAACTAAAGTTTTTATTTTTTTAATAATCAAATGTCTCCGCATCACATGACACAATGAATCGATTATGAAATTCGTTGCCAGCTCTTTTAGAAATAGATTTTTACCGATTTAATTCATTCGTTGTTACAGCCCTATCGGTAACCATCTTATCCAAATTATCAGAATACCCAGTGATTATTTGTCGGGCCACAGGACAACAGTCCTATTTGACTTATGTTGACCAAACTCATTTGAAATTGGAGACTGTGACCACCAAGGTTTCCATACCCTAGAGGTATATGCTGTAACGTCTGTGAATGAGCTTTGCAGTGACCCTCATCATTCGAGTGGCTATATTGACAGGCAAGAGGCAGGTCAGAAAGCAAAGCTGCAGTATTACTCCCTCTGCTCTTCAATTTCTCATCTCTGCCTTTGAAATGATACTGTGGCACCCATGAGCCAAAGGCTGAATTAATAATGAAGAGTCAAGAGACACCCAATGTCCAATTCAGCCAGATATCACCTTGGAGTGACTTTGCTCAGGTATTGAATCCCGATGGGCTCAAGATATTTGTGGCAAGATTTCTTCCCTTAACCCTGGAAAAATGGATACACTTTCTTCTCTGCTGTTCACCCTAGCGACCAGATTTCAAGCCTTCACATCATTGTCACAGGACATAAGCTGGAGAGCAGCAAAAGTGCTGTGTGATTTTTTCAGGGTAATTAAACTCATGTCTGCCCACAGCCGCGTTCCCGTCTCTGCTCAAAAGTGCAGTTTTAAATGAAACACCCTCTCTGGCTGTTGTCTTTATGGTTGCCAGGCTTTGCTTTCTCTGGGCCAAGCCATTTCAATCTGTGCTAAGATCGTCTCTGATTTTACTGGGCCAGCATCAACAAACAAGATTGTTCTACGACGGTCTCCTTTTGTGCAAACTAATAAATTATGCATTGGCCAAATAGTGTTTAGAGCCGTTGATCAATACACGCTGCTGTTTTCATATAGGAAATTTCCATAGAGGTGCCTTGTCATTCTGTCAAACATCATTAGATCAACATAAAGAAGGATGTATTGTGACTTTGAGAGAAATACAAAGTAAGGCACTGACAAATAGACATACATCACTTTGCATTTTTTACCTCTCAATTGCTTTGCTGAAGTCCGCAGAGCAGAAGTACCAAAGCAATTCCATTTACTTTTTCATTTATTATGCATAGTCTGGGTTTTAATGTTCCTTAAGTGATGACTTCTTAAAGGGCACTTTTTGATGCACAATTCCATAAAAAGCCTAAAGAAAATAGGTTCGGCATTTGTGGCAGATATTTCCTTTTGAAACATTGTTGGACTTCATAACTTTATTTGGGCATTAAAAGGCTGCGGGGCTGCACATTCACTCATACTTTAGTTATTTTTATTTTTAATCGTAGTTGTGATAATGGCTGCAATGATAAAAAGAGGAGAGATGTAATTAGATTGGTGGAATCTAGGGTTAGTAGCAATGTCAAATATTAGGACAGAGGTGTATTTCCATGAGGAGGTTTTGAATTATACACTGTCAGTTATAAAGCAATTTGACCTAACTACTTTTCTTCCCAGGTCTCATAGCTGGGGGTATAGCACCACTAAAGTGACTTTCCTGTGAAGCTTCTCCTGCAGTATAGCAATTGCTCAAGCAACCCTGGAAGCTCAATAGCTTTGGTGTAGTGTTGTTTAAAGCGGTCACCCTAGGAAGTCTCAGAGCCATGGGGAAAACCACTCTTGGTCAATATGTTTGCAAACCACAACACATGCAAACAGCACACATTCAATACGAATGCAAAGAAATATACAGTGGGGCAAAAAAGTATGTAGTCAGCGACCAATTGTGTAAGTTTTCCCACTTAAAAAGATGAAAAGATACCTTTCATCATAAGTATACCTCAACTATTAGAGACAAAATGAGAAAAAAAATCCAGAAAATTACAGTCTGATTTTTAAAGAATTTATTTGCAAATTATGGTGGAAAATAAGTGGGAGAACTTGCACATCTGGTCGCTGACTAAATTCTTTTTTGCCCCACTGTAAAACAGCAAACAAACTGCACAAGCATCCTTTTATTGCATCACCATAAGGAACGTAAAGGAATTACATTTAGATTTATTTAATCTTGTAGGCTTTTTTAGAATGTTCTGGAAACAACTGAAGCTTTTTAGGGAATGCTTTTATTTGCCTGTGTACAATTCACAAACATGTGCTTTAAGTTCTGATGAAATTAGCTGTTAGCTGTTAAATTTAATTACGATACACTTTGCACTATAATGGGAATGTGCATTGTAATTGTGTATTTTGAAAAAAAAAGTTAGATTCAAAGGATAATACAATAAATAAATACATGAATAAATATAGGGCCTGTATTGCTACACTTGCTGCACACTAAATCAGATATTTTAGTCATAATTTATTGGTTTATGGTGATGTCCAAATGCTCCCTGATGATGTGCTGCAGTGATAATGATAAGGGTCCGGCTAGGTTCAGGAAAGATAAAGAGGAAATTAAATGCCACAGACAGTGGTACAGAGCTGAGTCCACCATAGCACAAGTTCAAAGTCCATTCTCTTCATTAGAGTTCTGCCTAGATGTGGAATTTTTCATACTTGTGTGACCTTTTCCTGCAGTATCTACAAATGAAGATGACAACTGACACAGTAGAGAGGGACAGTGTTATTTGTCAGTGCTCTCTAGGGCTGGAGTACCACTGGCAGATAGTGTCTCATTAACGTAACATTTGATCATTTCCATGTGTTTCCAAGTGCAATATGACCCAAATGCTTTTTTTTTTTGGTTCTCATTAAAAGTGACTGGCTCAAAAGTTCAACACTCTGCTGAGAAGCTGCTCTACACTGATGAATCTTTGTACAGCTGTCCCCGGGTGTTTTCCTCCTGTACAAGTTCAAACACAGTCCTTATACTTTCAGTGGAGACCATTGGCAGAGCTCTTAACAGCCATTACTTGTCCTCTGTGGCAAAGTGGGAGGAAGTTTGTGCGGCGAGGTCAAGGGGAGCAAACGGTCAGCGGGTCAGTTCAATTACACAGCATGTGATTGTCTCCTCTCTCTGCAAGGAAAAAAGAAGTCTTCATGGCAACTCCCATATCATTTTGTTTCCCTCCGATACTCTAGCACTTCAGCACGACCTCTGTGGCTGGCTGCCCCGACAACAAACAGACGCTGTGCTCTGAATGCGAATCTACTGGACAAAGGGCAGAGTTCTTTCGTTATAATGGTGCGCTATGGCACTGATATTAATAAGGGGAGTCTACGAGTCAGATTAGGTGGTGTCAAAATGTCAGTAAAAAGAAAGCACCAGAAGCGAGGGGAAAGAGATAAGTTTACGAGGGAAGCTGAGCTTGTCTTCTATTTGGTTAGTACCCTCAGACGTGCAGTGTTTGCACAGGCTTATCTCACACCTGTAAACACATTTGCTTCCTCTATGAATTGCCTAGGAGTCTGTCCATAGTCCTGAATCCTATTCGTTATTTGGTGGTAATGAAGGGTTTCCTTGCTCCAGAGTATAAAGAGTTTTTGTCTGGAAGGCCTTGTTCCAGTTTTTGGAGGATGTGGATGATATATTGTTTGTGCCATTATACCAGGATTGATATCATGCAACAATACGTAAGGTTTAATCCATGGAAACATTCACTTCCATAAAACAGCAGTGTTAATAAAAGTACATACAAATGCTGAAAAGACAGTTTAAAGCTATTTTTAATGTAATTTTATTAGAAAACAATATAGTCCAAAGTAAAAAAAAAAACATGGCCATGTAGGATATTCCTCTGGCATTGGAGTACCAGTAATGAGGCGTGCATTTGTTACTAAAATTAATCTACTCTATATCACTCAGCTCTAGGGGCCTGGAATGTAAGTTAATAATTATGGTCAGGACTCTGGAAATTGCGGGAAGTGGATATTTTTCCTTATCTTTTGTCTGTGATTCTCTCCTTCAGATTTATCTACATTGTCCTCATTTTTGCAAACCCACCAGGTACACCAACAGTATAATTATGATTTTGATTTGGCAATGAATGTCTGTTGCAGAATAAATTGGTACTTAATTTCAGCCGGCCTTCCTCATCCATAGAACTAAGGGCAGGGTAATTATATTGCGTTTGGTGCCATGTGCGTCCTACAGTGGAGCAGCCTGTAAAAACTGCTGCATGGAGACTCTCAATCCCTGCTTTCTTGGAACATTTACTTCTGTGTAGGCTTGAGTGCCTTGTGAAGACACAGGAAGGTGTGGAAAAGGGAGGTTGCTGTTGATTGTCCTCAGAGATAGATGGAATGAGGCGTGTAGCGGAGAGGCAGAGGGGCGGACATGTGGCCCTGTCTGATTGAGAGCACTGTCCATCCATGATGACTTATCAAAGCAGAAGACTGCGGCTGACTGACCACCCTGTGGAACGGGTCTTGCCCCTGGAGGGCTGATCATGAGAAGGCTGAATTTAAAGCACTTAGCTTACTATTCGTCCTCCTAATCTTAGCTGAGGAGGAGAGAGAAAGGGGCGTATAAGTCACCGAGAGTGATGAAGAAGGTTAGATGCCTCCTTCTCACCCCAGATTGAATTTGGAATTCCGGTTGGATTGATGAAGCCATTGGCAAACTTGAAGGCTTGTTTCAATTCTCATAACTATTAGCAGGCCATTTTTAATCTGTAAAACAAGCTCATAAACAAGTTTGACTAAATATCGGACAGAATTTTCTATTGCTTATCATGTTAATATGATGATTTTATGACTGATGTGACTGCAGCCTCCTTCTGCAGACATTTCATCTGCTAAATGAAACATTAATCTGATATTTTAACTAATGCAATCAAATAAAATGTTTTCCCCATTGATCATCGAAGACACTTTGTGTTGAGCTGCTAGTGAGCAGTGTAGGGTGAAAGTGAGGGGGTGAGAACAATTCCTAACTTTTGTGTGTGTGTGTGTGTGTGTGTGTGTGTGTGTGTGTGTGTGTGTGTGTGTGTGTGTGTGTGTGTGTGTG
>JBBIGC010000002.1:9108806-9119259 GCA_037576955.1 Lepidarchus adonis
CAGTGCTGTTGTGGTGATCTCAGGGTTTTCTGCCATGACTTTCATCCAGAATACTGGCAAAGTTGATGTCTCTAACATACTTAGATGCTAAGGATTGAGGTCGTATTTAAAAAAAAAAAAAAAAGTTTACATTTTTGGAGTGGCCCGGTACCGGCCTGTGGCCCAGTTTGAAATGCTCCATGGCCCGGTAGCGGTCTGTGGCCCGGTGGTTGGGGATCACTGTCCTAGATGCAGTAGTGCCTGTACCAAAGCTGGATGTTACCCCACTGAAGGCATTTCTACAGATGTCCAAAGGACTGCAATTTGTTAATCTAGCTAATAGATGCTGTTTACATATGGATTTATGTTTTATGCAGAGAGTATTAGAAGTACATTTTAAGCCCTGGGAACCTGTATTGTTGCAGGAATATGTGAGTAATGACTCTTGGTGGAGCTGTAACTGCTGCTGTCATTCCATAGACATAAAACTCTGATGGCGCAGTTGATCACAGGTGCGTCTACTCCTTGTTCCCCTGGACTGTGCAAATGTTTTACGATGCTGCCTGTATTTTAAAGTGTCTATAGAGAGCAGCATTCAATTATCAGCGAGTCAGATTACAAGGGCATTAACTGGTGCACATCCAAGGCAGCTATTTGTACCCAGTAGGAAGTCTAGCAAGCTGATCTTAAAACCATTTGCTCATGATTGTGTTGTCTCTGTGAGCTGATATCAGATGAAGCTTAGGTGTCTGTGTTCTGTGATGCTGGCGCCAACGAAAGCTGTATTCAGAGGCCTTCATTTAGAATGTCAGGAAGTGTTGGCATTATGATCGTGGATGTAATAGGAGAGTTAATATTAGTATTACAGCTCATGTAAGTACATGTGCAGGTAGTTTATTATCTTTTACTGTAAGTCTGTATACTGTATACTGTCTGTATATTTTAAAGAATCAAAAATTTAAATGTATCATATTTTGCTACCAAATTAAATTGTGATGGAAGTATTCTTAATTCTGAAATGTACTGTACAATACACTATATGTGTGTACTGATTATGCAATCCATTTCAGTGCTCTGCTGAAAGCCTGAATGTTGCCACAAGAAGCCGACTGTTAGCATGAGATGGACAGGGAAAAAAAACTAAAGAAAACGTCTGAATGAGAGAAAAATGTGACAATACCTGTAAATAAAACTCAAAACCAGTTATGAACTGTGAACTGTGTGGACTTGCCTCAGGGTTCTCTGTGAGTTATTCTCAGAAAAAATATTTGACAAGGTAGAATGGCAGTAGACCCTTCACTTAATATACTTTTACTGGATCTGCTTTGTCATGTGTCTACTTTTTATGTTCTTTTGGCAGATTTTTAGGACCCACTTGAGTGTGCAGAACTGGATGGTCCTTAGATTTGCTTGCAAATTGCTGGGATTAACATTCTTGCTAATAATTTGTTTATTTGTTTAATTATAGTGCTCTAGGTGGCTGACTAGGTTCTCTATGTCTAGAAACGCCCCTGCATACCCCCATCATTCATTGCCAATTTGTAAATCTTTGTTTTATTCTTTCCAAAGTATATTTTGTAGTTGATTAGTTGCATTTAAACTACCCATATAACTCCTACATACAATGCTCAAATAAATACAAAGTAAGAAAATTACAAATAAAAATGACATAATGAGATCATTTGAATACTAATTACTAATATAAATAACTTTCCTGACCCAAGGATGTACTTCTGGTTCTGTTTTAAATGTATGCTTTGATAAGCAACATAAAACAAAATACAAGCTAATTGAGTGGACATATTTTTCAAATGCACCATACTGTTCATGCTCTTGTGGTTCTCTGGAATGTAGTAGACAATTCTGTGTGGACAGCAGCCATCATTAGTTTAGAGATTTGTGAGTTCATTATCGAGGGCTTGGTTTGGAATGTAATGTAGGTCTCATTACAGTTTAGTTTTTATGCTGCTGTTGACCCAGCCACAAGTAGTCAGTGGACTGAAACCAAACACTGCTGGATGAGAAAAGAGAGTTAGTTTTATGCTAGTAATTAACAAGAGTCTTGGACACACCTCGCCGGCTTGCTCTCCTCTGCAGTTGCATTTGACCTTTTCTCACTGAGCAATCAATGACCCACCAATAAGGCAACTGTTGTACACACACACACACACACACACGTACACACACACGTACACACACACACACACACAACCTCTCAGTTTCTGGGCGTGGTGAATTTTCGTGCATGAGCTCAGACAGTCATATAATAGTGCACCCCTTTGTGTGTGTGTGTTTGTGTGGTCATTAACTGTGACAATAAATGAAATAAAGGACTTTGGATGTGCAGAAGATAAAGAAGGACTAAACAAATAAACAAACAAACAAAGCTGGTAAATATTAAAGTATAAACACAGCAGCTGTGTGTCAGCAGGGACCGGAGTGGAACTTGTTTGATCTCACACACACACACACACACACACACACACACACACACACACACACACAGTGTAGCAGGGGATGTGAAGCGTACTTCCTCTAAACAGATGTGGTTAACAGTGCGAGCTGTACATCAGCCTAATGCCACACCAGATCTCTCTCTCTCTCACTCTCTCTCTCTCTTTTCTAACTCTGTCTTCAGTCTCCCCCCTCTCTTTTTCTGTCTCTTTTTCTCTCTCTCTCTGTCTTATTCTCTCTCTCCCTCTCGCTCAACGAGCGTCCAGGTTGCAGGTGACCTGTAGTGTGCTTCGATTTGTTCGGTCAGTGGTGTTAATGTTATGGCTGATCAATTGGTGCACGTACCATATCCGTCGGCCAGTCTGGCTGTCGTCATTTTACCAGAAAGACCACATACAGTTTACATTTCCAAAATGTTGGGCCACTGTGTAAATAAATAGAATGCAATGATGTGGAAGTCACTTGGCTCAGAGTGGAGATGACGTAGATGGAGACCACACTGATGATACAATTTAAACAAACGTATTTATTAAGAAAGCTGTGCAATTAAAAAGGCTAAACAGAAGTGAGGCTGCGGCCAGCCACGCTGCCAGGTCAGCGCCTGACCGATGAGGAAGCCAAAGGAAGAGAGAGCCAGAGGGACAGGAAGGCCTCCCTTAAAAGATCCCTCCAACCAATCATCTTCCTCCAACCTGGCCCGGATACAGCTCCACCTGCTGGTCTGGAAACACAAGGCAAGAAATTCACACCAAATGCCATCCCAAAGCCAAGCTCGGCCAAGCCGGGCATCACAATTCACAATAGAAGAGAGACTGCTGCACAGAAGTAAGAAACTCATTTAATTTTTCATTTTTAATAAATTTGCATGCAAAACGTATCAACACCATCATTGTGACTCCGAAAAGAAGCGAAAGATTTGAACGCGCAATCTATCAATCTATCAACGAGAACAGGATTGATGTGAAGACATCTGGAAGCGGTGCTTTCATTCCCATCAACCAAAGACATGTTCAACTGAGGTAACAACTTCATTTGTCTTTTGGTAGTCAATACCCAATTGAAAGAGTCATTTTGATGAAGACAAGTCATCTGTAACTGAAACTGTGGAATTCATTGAAACATCTGTGAGCTCAGAAGATAAGACTTGTCGATTCGGTGTAAATCAAGTACATGTGGGCGACTTTTGTGAGAGTGAAAATGTCAAAGTTAATTGGGAGCTGTCGATTTAACCGGGAGGCAAATTCAACTCTGGAGGAAGGACCTGCTCAGCCCTGAGGTGTCAGTCGAGGAGATGCTGTGAAGTCTTACTGAATATTCTGAGTCATTTTGGAGTTTGGGGTCTATTGCTAGAAACGTCAGCGTCAGCAGTGGTCTTTGGCCGTCATTAAGCAGAAGAAAGAAGAAGAAATGTACAAAACTGATGCTGATAGAACTTTAAAAGCTTTGCAAGAACAGGTTGCTGCTTATCTGATGTCATAAAAAAAACCAAGGAGTTGTCAGATGTGAACATTGAAAAGAACCAAGCAATAGCTAAACTATAGTATTGTAACTCTATGTTGATGTGGAAGGCCAAGACCGTCTCAGGCATGGGAGCTAAATTGTCATGTGTGCGGTCAGAAAAGCTGATGACGAAATCAAGGCTCTGAAGGTAGAACAGTCAGTTGTCGGAGCGGAGCTGGAAAGACAAGTTGTTCCAACGCCTCAGTGCAACTCAGCCAGTCTCCATCAGCAGTGGGGCCACTCCAAGTGGGCAGGCCCATAGGCGATGCTTCAAGACCATGAAGGTCTACAAAGACCAGTAGGCTACTATTTGGCAAAACTGGACAATGTGACACTTGGTTGGAGAGCCGTTCAAGCCACGTACTTAGCGGTCATCACCGTCTCCAGCTTGGAAGTTCTGGAAACACCAAATATTGTCCTTCAAAAAACATCTCCAAGCAATCCAGCCATTCTGATGCCAGAATGTGAA
The DNA here is from genome assembly GCA_037576955.1 of Lepidarchus adonis. Classification (NCBI taxonomy): domain Eukaryota; kingdom Metazoa; phylum Chordata; class Actinopteri; order Characiformes; family Lepidarchidae; genus Lepidarchus; species Lepidarchus adonis. Next base: position 9,113,209 of record JBBIGC010000002.1, read on the forward strand.
GAGAAATTCGACCATGATTGTGTTGTGGTCACCACCATGGACGAAGCATCTCCTGCTCAAGAAATTCCATTGCAAAACCCTGATCTGGTTTTGTTCACTGATGATTCTACAATGATTGAGGGGGGAGAGAGACAGCTGCATCCATTTTTTTCTCTCTCTTTCATTTTTAATAAATTTCCATTCAAAACATATCAACACCATCATTGTGAGTCTGAAAAGAGCCTAAAGATTTGAACTGGACAAATCTATCAAAAACAAATCAAATGAGAAAAACATTTGTTAATTTTGAATTTGATGTGCAAAACATTCCAAAACGTTGGGACAGAGCAGCAGAGGACTGGAAATGTCAATGGTACTTAATGACTTAACGACTGGAGGAATATATAGCAGCTAATCAGGTTACCCTGGTGACAGGTCTGTAACATGATTGGGTACAAAGAGCATCTTCGAGAGGCGGAGTCTCTCAGAAGTAAAGATGAGCGGAGCTTCACCATTCTGCACAAAACTGTGTCTACAAACTGTGTACAAATTTAGAATAATGTAATGTAAACTGAGAAGATGGAATATCTCACCATCTACAGTACATCATCAAGATTCTGAGAATATGGAGAATTCCAAGAATCAATATTCGACACCCATGAGCTGCATTAAAATTATGATTCTGTGATGGAGATCACTGCATGGGCTCAGGAACTCTTCCAGAAATCACCATCTATGAACAGTTTCAAAGCTCAATCTTACACTGGGGCAAAAAAGTATTTGTGAGCCACCGATTCTGCAAGTTGTCCTACATAAAAAGATGAAAGAGTCTGTAATGTTCATCATAGGTTTACTTCAACTGTGAGAGACAGAATGTGAAAAAAAAATCCAGGAAATCACGTAAGTATTTAGCACCTACAAACAATCAAGAATTCTGGCCTCACAGACCTGTTACTACTTCTTTAAGAAGCTCTTCTATCCTTCACTCATTACCTGTATTAATAGCACCTGTTTATCTGTATAAAAGACACCTGTCCACACCTTCAAACCGTCAGACTCCAACCTCCACCATGGCCAAGACCAGAGAGCTGTCTAACAACACCAGGGACAAGATTGTACACCTGCACAAGACTGGGATGAGCCATCCAGTTTAAAAGCATTTACAATTTTTACATAAACATTTACAGCATTTGACTGCTCTTATCCAGAGCCATGTACATGGTGAGCTGTAGGGGGTTAGGTGCCTTGATCAAGGGCACGTCAGCCTGCTGTCTGGTTCCGAAAATTGAATCTGTGAACCTTTGGTCACAAACCCTCTCCTCTAACCATTAGGCTATGGCTGCCCCTGCATCTCTGATGATATGAGGAGAGAATTAGTGCCTATAGAAATGTATGGAAAGGCTCCATCCGTGCTGAAACCTGATACAGGTTTTAGAGCGACACATGCTCCCATCCAGACAGCGTCTTTTATTGAGAAGAATTTGCATATTTCAGCAAGGAGATGCTAAACCACATACTGCATCTATTACAACAGCATGGCTTCATAGTAGAAGGGTCAGAGTTCTTAACTCACCTGCCTGCAGTCCAGACCTTTCACCAGCTGAAAACACCTGGAGCATGAAACGAAGCCCAGGCTACAGTAACGACGTTCCTGTGTCCTCTCCTGACGTATGATTCCACTTCAGCGAGAAACAGTAAAAATACACTTGAGCCTCCTGAACATCCACCTACCTCCCTAATACAAACTGATCAGCCATAACATTAAGACCACTGTCAGGTGAAGTGAAGAACATTGTATATCTACTTATTTCAGGGGGCTGGGAGTGAACAGTCGGTTCTTCACATTGATGTGCTGGAAGCAAGAGCATAAGGATCTAAGGCCTTATTGTGATGGAGCATCTCCAGAACAGCAGGTCTCGTTCCAGGTCTGCAGTAGTTTGTACCAACAGTGATCCAAGGAAGGGTCATGGGCGCCCAAGGCTCACTGATGTATATGGAGATTGACAGCTGGCCTGTCTGGTCCAATTTCAGCTGCTATGAACTCATCCACTCTTTTACCTGTTTACACCTCTCTCTCTCTCCCTCTCGTTCGCTCAGACGACTCAGGAAGGAGCATTCATCAGTATAAGCAGCTGACGAGGAAACGGCAGCAGGCCGTCCGTCGCCGCGTCCATCAGGTCAATGGGCACAAGTTCATGTCCACGCACCTCAAACAGCCCACCTTCTGCTTCCACTGCAAAGACTTTATATGGTATACACACACACACACACACTCACACACACGTAGGGGATAGGTTTTAGGGCTCACAAAGCATGGTCAAGCATATAAGGGGTAGGGGATTCATTTTAGGGCCTACCAGCCAGGGTTAAGTGTGTAAAGGGTAGGGGATATGTTTTAGGGCTTTTGGAGCAGGGTTTAGTGTTTAAGGAATGGGGGATATGTTTTAGGGGCTGTCAGTCAGGGTTAAGTGTTTTGTTTAAGGGGTAAGGGATTGGCATTAGGGCTTATGGAGCAAGGTTAAGGATTTAAGGGTTAGGGGATAGGACATGGCATGGTTTGGGGTTAAGTGTTTAAGGGCTAGGGGATTGGTTCTAGGCCTAGTTCAGCAGCGTTCACCCCCATCAAACAAGCAAAACAAGCCCCTAACACTCCCTGATCTCTGTGTTTCAGGGGTCTTGGAAAACAGGGCTACCAATGTCAGGGTGAGTGTATACACACACACACACACACACACATGCATGCATGACATACGGCTGGATGGTGTTACAGCTGTGGCCAAAAGTTTTGAGAATAAAATAGAATAGATTTTTATTGTCACTGTTGGCAAATACATTTTTGTAATCTAATTATTCAAGTTACTCAAGTAATCCTTTCTGCCTTACTCTCCACCCTCTCTACCACCTCTCCATCAATGTAGAGGGCGAAGTGCTCTGTCTTGGATGTCGTCTCTGTAGGCTGATTTGTCGTCAGCAAATTTGATGATGGTGCTAGTGGTGTGAATGGGAGTGGAGTCATGGGTGAATAATGAGTAGAGGAGTGGGCTGAGGAAGCACCCCTGTGGTGTCCCTATGTTTGAGATGAGAGTAGAGGAGATGTGGTCTCCCCTCCTCATGTTCTGGGATCTGTTGCTGAAGAAGTCCAGTATCCAACTACACAGTGAGCTGCTGAGGCCCAATCAGAAAGGGGATTCATCAGAGAAAATGACTTTCCTCGGTCCTTAGTCCTGTCACTGTACCGTCTGCAGAGTTATCTGCAGTCCCTGATGTTGTTCATGGAGAGAGGTGACTTGCTGCCCTTCTTGTTACCAGGCTATTCTCCAAAACTCCTCGCCTCACTGTGCCTGGTGCTGTTCCTGAGCCAGCTCTGCACTGATGGTGCCTTGATCCTGCAGCTCAACTTTAGGCAAAAATATGACCCAAAAAATGATCCCAAAATTGCAGTGATCCCCTCATTAACCCAGGTGAGAGTGTTGACAAGAACAAGGCTGGTGGTCACTCTATCAGAGTTAGATTAGCAGAGTGGATGCTGTAAAAGGTGGGTGATGCTTGAAATCATTGTTGTTCCTCTGTTAACCATGGTTACCTGCAAGGAAACATGTGCATTCATCATTGCATTGCACAAAAAAGGACTTAACACTAGGACCTAACACTGTTACTAAGATCACGCCTAAATCAACCATGTATCAGATCATCAAAAACTTAAAGGAGAGGTTCCATTGTTGTGAAGAAGGCTTCAGGGCGCCAAACAAAGTCCAGCAAGCACCAGGACCCTCTCACAAAGTGCAGGATTGGGGCATCACCAGTGCAGAGCTGACTCAGAAATGGCAGCAGGATGGCCTGGTATCAAGAAGTTTCATGGGGTTAGACTGCTGATCCCTGGGGTAAAGTCCTTTTCTCTGAGGAATCTCCTCACCGATTGTTTGGAGCATCCAGAAAAAGACAGTCAAGAGAAGAAAAGGTGAGCGCTATCATCAGTCATGTATCACTGCAACAGCAAAGCATCCTGAGACCGTTCATGTGTGGGGTTGCTTCTCAGCCAGAGTGGGCTCACTCACTTTTGCCTAAGAACACCACCATGAATGAAGAACAGTGCCAAACCATTCTCTGAGAGCAGCTTCTCCCATCCATCCAACAAGAGTTTGGTGAAGGACAATGCCTTTTCCAGCACCGTGCCATAAGGCAAAAGTGATAACGAGCAGCTCAGGGAATAAAACATCCAAACTTGCCTCAATCCAATTGAGAACTTGTGATCGATCCTCAAGAGGTGGGTGGACAAACAAAAACCCATAAATTCTGACAAACTCCATTGATTATGTAAGAATGAGCAGCCATCTGTCAGGATTTTGCCCAGAAGTTATTTGACAGCATTCCAGTCAAGTTGCAGAACGGCCAACACTGCAAATATTGAACTTAATGCAATTGTCAATAAAACCCTTTGAAACATATAAAATGCTGTAGTTATACTTCAGGTTACCATGGAAACATCTGACAGACGTACAGTGGTGTGAAAAAAAGTTTGTCCCCTTCCTGATTTCATTTTTTTTTATGATTGTCACACTTAAATGTTTCAGATCATCAAACAAATTTAAATGTTAGTCAAACACAACACAAGTCAACACAAAATGCAGTTTTTAAGTGAACCATTTTATTATTAAGTGAGAAAAAAATCCAAACCTGCATGGCCCTGTGTGAAAAAGTGATTGCCCCGTAAACCTAATGATATAATAATAATGTTTATCTTCAGCCAATCAGAGGTGGACTTGCTGGTGTGTTTTGGATCATTGTCCTGCTGCAGAACCCAAGATTGTTTCAGCTTGAGGTCATGAACACATGGCCGGACATTCTCCTTCAGGAGTTTTTGGCAGACAGCAGAATTCCATTTATCACAGCAAGTCTTCCAGGTCCTGAAGCAGAAAATCAGCCCCAGACCTTGTTTTACTGTTGGTATGATGTTCTTTTTCTGAAATGTGGTGTAACTTCTACGCCTGATGTAATGGGACACACACCTTATTATAAGTTCAACTTTTGTCTCATCAGTCTCCGGGATCATCAAGGTGTTTTCTGGCAAAATTGAGAAGAGCCTTAATTTTTTTTTTTGCAGTGGTTTTCATCTTGGCACTCTGCCATGCAGGTCATTGTTGCCCAGTGTCTTTCTTATGGTGGAGTAATGAACACAGACCTTAACTGAGGCAAGTGAGGCCTGACGTTGTTTTGATGTTGTGGGTCTTTTGTAATCTCTTGGATGAGTTGCTGCTTTTAATTTTGTTCGGCCGGCCACTCCTGGGAAGGTCCACTACTGTTCCATGTTTTCACCATTTGTGGATAATGGTTCTCTGGAGTTCCAAAGCTTTAGAAATTACTTTATAACATTTTCCACTCAATTACTCAATTACTTTCTTTCTCATTTGCTCTCTAATTTCTTTGATCTCAGCATGATGTCTAGCATTTCAGAATCTTTTGGTTTACTTCACTTTGTCAGACAGCTCTTATTCAAGTGATTTCTTGATTGAGAACAGGAGTGGCAGTAATCAGACCTGGGTGTGGCTAAAGATATTGAACTCAGGTGTTTTAGCAGGGGGCAATCACTTTGTCACACAATTCATGTAGGTTTTGATTTTTTTCTCCCTTAATAATAAAATCCCTCACATAAAAAGGCATTTTGTGTTTCGTGTGTTGTCTTTGATTAATGCTTAAATTTGTTTGATGATCTGAAAATGTAAGTGTGACAAACATGGAAAAAAGAAATCAGGAAGAGGCAGAAAGGGGAAACACTCTTTCACACCACAGTAAATACACTGAAGCAGCAAACTGTGAAAATCAACATATGTCGTTCTCGAAACGTTTGGCCGTGACTGTAGATGAGGGCAGTGTTAGGAGTCTTGCCCATGGACCAGAGTGATGTCGGAGACGCTCAAACTCCGGTCCACCAGCGGCATGTTCTACTGGAAACATCTGAGTGATGCCTTACCCCACATTAGTTCCTGTGCTGCTGTTTCCACCTTGACCTCTCTCTCTCTCTCTCTCTCTCTCTCTCTCTCTCTTACACACTCTCTCTCTCTCTCTCTCTTACAC